>PVKU01007346.1:0-88995 GCA_004027475.1 Anoura caudifer
TCTCAAAAAAAAAAAAAAAAAAAAAAATCAATAAATTAAAAAAAGAAAGAAAGAAAGGGGAAGGGCCCTGGGCTTCCTGGGTAGTGAGAATGAAGAGCACAGTGCAGTTGTAGTCAGATGACGAAGCTGGGATCATTCTGGGGAGCAGAGATTCAGGAGAGCAATACCTCTTGCCATATACAGGGTATTATGACTTACAAAGCGCAGGGCGGTGGCTAGGACGAGGGCTGGGTGAGCATGAAGGCAGGGAGGTGTCTCTTACCACTTCTCTAGCTGGAGAAGTTCTAACCCTCCGTTTGTGGGAGCTCCAATGCAGGCTTTCTGTTGCTGGGCTTTCCACTCCTCCAGCTCAGGCAGCAGTAGCTCAGTTAGGGTAGTTAATCGGCCTAGCAGTGCTCTGGAGTCATCCAGCACCTCCTAAGAAAGACATAAGTAAGTGCTGAGCATCTCTCACCACCCCCTTCCACCATTCAACTGGGGATAAAGGGACAAAGAAGCCAAGGCTAAGAGGCCAGGGCTCCTTCATTTTCCCTAGCTCCCTGCTGCCCACTCGCGCTGTCCTTTGCCTCCCACCTTTCTCTTTTTGTCCAGTTCATTGAGAGTTTCCTGCAGAAGCTGCTGCTGTTTGGTATGATGAGGGTCCGAAGCTGTCCTCACTGGATGCAGGAGCAGGAAGTGAGACAAATGCTCAGGCCTAGGGTTCCTTCCCCTCACCTTCCTGGCCCAGACCTCAGTCAGAGTCAGGGAGGGGGAATTCTGATGGGAGAAGAAGGGAACCAAAGCAAAGCACAGGCACCTCTGCGCTCTCAGGTGAATTCTGAATTGTCCTCTTGAAACAGGAGCCCACTCTATCTGCTAAGGCAGTTTCTCATGCATCTCCTTTAACATTCACTAGCTGTCCCTCAGCCATACCTCCAACCCAACCTCCACAACATACCCTGGCACTTCTAGCTGTGCACGGCAGCAGGACTGCAGCCAGTGGGTGTAGCCAAAGGTGATTACTGTTTACTGGGGCTTTTCCCTTCTGCTCTCTTCCACCCTTGGCCTTCCAGCAAGCACCTGTCTTTCTCACACCCTTCAATGTGCTTCCTACCTGGGGCTTGGGTCTTATATCGGAAGAAGAAGACATCTTGCTGGTCTTTCAGTTGGCTGAGGGATTTTACCAGCTTCTGTAGCAGGGATGAGACACAGATAAGGCTGCTTCTGTGGGAGGAGGCAGGCTGAATCCTGCTCACCCTTGATCCTGCCACATCTACCAACCTCCATCATAGCCCTTAATTCCAGGACCCGGGATTCAATCTCATGCTGCTGGCTCGCTACAGGCACTTGGAGGTCTGGCTGCTGTTGTTCCTGAAATAAAGATGCTCTGAGCACTTTCAACTCTACCATTTCATCCCTCAAATCCAGGCCTGAAATTATACATCAGGCTATTAGAGAATCCTATTCTGACACAAATTTTCTGAGTCCTTTCCATGGTCCCTCTCTACTCCAGGAGCTTTCAATATCACCAGCAAATTGTTCTCACCACTTGAGCCCTCTGAGCCTGGATCAGAATTCTTTTTTCTTCCAGAAGGAGATTAAAGATCATGTCAGCCAATTGGATAGGACCCCCGGGAAAGGCCTGCAGGAGGCAAAGAGCATTGATCGAACTCAACTGCTTTCAATGAACCTTCACATCAGCGAGGCAGTGCTTCCCCCTCCTTCAGGGTCCCGAGCCCTTCCCCTTTTCACCACTGGTCACCAAACCCTAGCCTCTTCCAAACAATGGCCTTCTCTCTACCAGTGACCCCCCAAGTCCGGGCTCTGTGCCCCTTTCCCCAGATCTGCGCCTGCCCCTTTGCATCTCCAGGTCCTGTTCCACACCCGAAACCATACTCCTCCACAGATCCCAATGCTACCTTGTTATTCCCAGCTCCTCCAAGTACCTGAATGTCCCGACAAAATTTTCTCAAGTTATGCTGTAGCAACAAGCGCTCAGGGTCCTGGCTGCAGCGGGCACACTCATAGTTTAGTTGGTCCGAGAAGTGGAGGAATAGCATGTGAGCCTGGTAATTATTGTTGCGAAATGCAGCTTCTTCCCTGGGGGCCAGAAATGACAAAGATTAGTAAGTCTCTCTGTAGGATGGCTACTGGCTTGAGGCTTGTAACCCCTTCCTGCCCTTGGTGTCTCCAGGATCCTGGGGGCTCAGAAGAAAGAAACCATTTTCCTCATCCTCCTCCCCACAACTTCCTGAGGATCTCACCAGTTCTGGTCTTCAATCCAGACAGCCAAGTACTGTCGAATGTCCATCGGCAGAAGGCTATTTGTGTAGAGCTGGTGCAGCTGATCCTGAAATGTGCTGTCGAGATTCTGCAGCATCTCCCATTGCGCCATTTGGGATCTGAGTCTGGGTTCAAGTTCCCAAATGTAAATTTAGCTGGACTAAACCATCCACAGTCTCATGATACTTTATTATTACAAATTGAAAACTTGTAATTATACAGGTAAGAATAAAAAGGTATATTTAGCTGACCCCTCTTCCAATCTTCATCCCCTCCCCTCCTCTCCAGAAATCAATATTATTAATTTGGTACATATTCTTTCAGGGAGTACTATTTAAGAGCTCCAATATGTGGGCCTTTTGTTTTAATAGTAATTTTTGAACACACACCAAAGTAGAGTGAATAGTAGAAGGATCATCCATGTACCCATCCTTCATCTTCAACAAACACTGATGATATTTCTACCATTTTTATTTTATCTATCTTCCTCCTAAATTTATTTTAAATTTGTACGCGTATGCATTTGTTTACGCTGGAGTGTTTAGAGGTGGTGTGGGTCGTAAGTATCTATTTCAGCATGACTCCTCCTGGTCCCAAAGCTTTATTGGGGTCTGGACCCCCCCTTGGAGATGAGGCACACTGGGTACACTGCTCTCCATGCAGGAAGGCAGAGCTCCGTTCCAAATGTTTAAATGCTGTGCAAGGGGTCACTCAATCCCTAAGGTGGTGTCACCTCTGATGACTTCTGTTGATCTCTGGTTCTTCATGTGGATTATCAACTTTGTCAGAGACCCAGAAATTTCACTCAAAACTGGTTTTTGCCTGTTATCAAGTAGACTGAGCAGAGAATCTTTCTCCCTAGCTTGCTCCACCTACTGCCATTTGTCTGTTTAGGAAATTAAAGCTTATTCTTGTTGCAGCCTGAGCCTAACAGAAAAGAACAAACATGCACATCAGTGGTCTAAAAAGGCCACTTGATTTTATTAAAAATCAAAGAAAAAGGTTGGGGTGGGAGAATTTTTTTTTCCTCCAGAATGAATAGTTATGAGTTGCCTTTCTACCTCTAGGAATTAGGAACAGGGGAAGGAAAGGATTGGGCAGGGTTTCTTATTTTTCATTTTAACCCTTTTATTAGTTCTTGACTTTTTAAACTATGTACGCCTGTATTGCTTTTTAAAAAACAAATAAAGAAGCCCCAGTTCTCAAGGAACTGGTTGTTGATATTAATAGAGTACAGCAGAATAAGAAACAAAAGAGGAAAAACAGCACAAAAAAAAAACCCCAAAAACAAACAAGAAATAAAAACAAAGAGTAAGGCAGCAAGTAAATCCTGAGGTTTAAATATAAATACAAACAAACCTGTTTGTTTTCTTTTTCAAATGGATTGCAAACACTTGAGGTTAAGGGCTGTGACACTTATGTACTTACTTCTCATTATCTCTCTCTGTCTCTTAAGTACACACTGTGTTCAATAAACTTTTCTGAAATGAACTTCTTTTGTATGTGATCTTAGGCCAACAACTTCACCTTTCTGTATCTTATCACTTTTAACATAAATAAGTATGACAAATCATATCTACCCTTAGACATTGACCTTTTTGGGGGTGTGAGGGGCGGGGGCGAGGATCAAAAATATCACAGACCAGGTTAAAAGCGTTGGCTAAGACACTAAACCAATGCCACAATGCCAAGTTTCGGGTTTCGGAGGCTGCAGAGGAATTTTGGGAAGTGGGCATTAGGTTTGGGGGGCTAGGCCGGACAAGAAAGGGTTGATCAGGATGCAGCCGGTTGACAGCTCCTATTTTAATGTGGGGACAGAGGCTAACCCGGTCAGAACACAGCCCCCGGGGCCTGTAGCACTTCCTAGAAGGAAGTCGCGCCTCCCCTCCCAATCCCGCGCGCTTTCTCAGGGTCCGTACCTGATTAGGGTCTCAGTCCCTGCTCCTAGTTAGGGTCTCAGTCCTCGCTCCCTCCAGGGGCTCTGATCAGGGTTTCCAGAGCCTCACTCCCCGACCTCAGTTTCGTCCCGCTTCTCGGCCCCGTCCCCCTGCTAGCAGGTTTGAGTGGGCAGCTGAACCTTAGAGCTCGCCGTTCCCAGCCCCGCACCCCAACATCGGCCAAGCCCTTCCCCAGGCTGAGTTCTTTGGCACTGCCACAGGCCCCTCCCACCCATGGGGCGGGAGAAGCGGAGCGGAAACCACACCTCCAGCTACAATGATTGGTGAGAAACATCAAGTAAGCACCACCCCATATCTGCGGAGGGAGGAGTCCAATCAATGTAATGTCGCAGAACCGAAACTGCTGATTTCCGAGAACTCGGTCAGTCGCTACGGAATTGATATTAGCTCGGACCGCGAAACGCTTGTGACTCCCTAAGAAGAGGTGGAACCGGAATTTCAACACTTTGAGATAGGAAGGGGAGGGCTGAAGTAGTAGCAAAACAACACAAAAAACCCCTCAACTATTTACCGAGGTACTGAAGTACGTGCTATGTACTTTGAGTTCATTGTATCGTTTTTCATTTCCACAAAACCCATTGAGGTGAAAATCATCCCCCACTTTAGAAATTTTTAAAACTGAGTTTGGAGAAAGAAGTTCCTAGCCAGTGATCACTGAGGCTCAAACTAGTGGAGCCTGGATTCAAAATCAAACCCTTTGACTCCAAGCCCCAAACTTTAAAATTCCTACCTTTAACAGCACTGCTTTCTTCCCCATAAGAAATCAGAGATTTGGATTCTGAACACAGCTTGTCAGAATATTAAATTTATTTATTGTGTTTACCACTTTTTATACTCCTGAACTCTCATTACCAGGATCTGAGTTGTTGAATAAGAGCCACCCCCAGAAAGGAACTGAATTTACTGCTTCCGAAGCCAAAGGGGCGGTGGTAGTTGTTTCTTCTGTGTCACTCACATGAGGGGTGCCCATACCCTCTTTGCTGGTCTCTGAAGGAGGGGTGCTGGCCTCTTTCTCGTGGTAATACTGGATCAACCGTTTAGCCCCAGCCTTCACTGCAGGTTTAAGCATACTGCTGATCGCTAGTCCCATGGGCCCCTCTGACAATCCAGCCATGGTCATTAGAAGGTCATAACCCAGATCTATGACCCCATCTTGGGCTCGTTCCTTAGCCTTCTCCAAGCAGTTCTGAGTAGCATAATACCAAGCTGTGCCCAGGTTATAGAATGTTCCCACTTTTGGCAACCACTGGATCATACTGTGCACATCCTGCTCCTGTTTATAATCACAGTCTTCAGTGGTGAAGGAGCGTCGGGCCCTCCCTGGGCCCAGCTGTTCCCTGGCCAACAGCTGCAGAGCGGAAGCCAGGGTAACCACTGACACTCCCCTCTCTGTGCTCTTGCCTTTCTCCAGCACTTGAAGATGTTGGGTAAGGATCTGTGTAGTATTTATACCCCCCTGGCGGTAGAGGTGAAGCTGCAGGGCCTGGACATCAGCATGGCAGCCAGCTTCCTTCAGGGCAATCATCAGTGACAAGCCTACCAGGAACTTGTGTAAAGGGGCCATATGGGTAAAGCCAGGCAGGGACTTTGGGAGCAGGGCCTGGCAGAGCAAGGGGCCTGAGGAGGATGGCCAGGATTCCAAGGATGAGGGAAGATGCATCAGGATGTTTGTCTGGTTTCCATATGAAATGGCATCAACAGGGTGCAGCAGGAGGTAGCAAAGAAGCAGCTCAAGTGGTATCAAGATGAATCTGAAGCCAATCATGTCTGGACTAGAGTACGCTAGAGAGAGAAAAAAAAAAAAAAAACAGAAATATACAGTTTCCCTAAAGTACGTGGTCTGAAAGAGCCCAGGACTTGGGGCACACCTCATCCAACAACTTTAAGCTTCTCTTTTTAGGTAAAGGCCTAAGAAACAGGAAATGCAACTCAGTTGTTCACACTTGGCTTCTCCATCTTCAGGTTACCAGGGACTTCCTCTACTTTATTGCCACCCGCCTATAGGGGGCCCCAAGTTACCAGACAGTCCGGTCACTGAGAAGTGAGATTGTGTTGGTAAGTTTGGCAGCTACTTGCTCAAAGCTTGCCCCCTGTCACGCACTTGACCTCAATACCTAAGACCTCGTTCTTTGTCATCTCCTACAGGTCCCTGCCATGTTCCCACTCTGGCTCATGACAGAAGCCAGGAGACCCAGAATCAGAAGAGATTAGATGTATATGTATCAACTATTTGCTCTTTTTAAAATTTCCCTTTTCAGTTTAAAAATTATATTAGCAAGCTACAACAGCATCTAGTTGGGTGTTTGGGACAGGGTAAATGAATGAGAAATGGTTAAAATACCGCTCATACTTAAAACATATTACATGCCCAGTATATGAGAACAGAAAGAAAGAAAAGGGAAGAGGGAATAGAAATAGGGAGTGAGAACTGCTAAGTGGAAAGGAGCAAGTCTCACACCAGTCACATGTGTTTTAACACTGGGATAAAAAGCATACTTCTGTCCCAATTGCTCTCCAGAATCTCTAACTACTTACCATATCCCATCCTTGAACACGGTCCCAAGAATAGACTTGTCAGCTAGGTGGCATTGAATAGCTGAAGTAAACCTGGACAAATTCTGGAATCAATTGGCCCATAAAGTACCTCAGAATAATCCTGGACCATTTGATAAATTATATTGTCAACATCCATAGACACTGAGAGGCCTTAACTTGGAGGTTTCCTCAGCTTATTGCCTAATTCTTCAATATGTTCACAAGACTCATACTTGCAGTTCTAGGGGATGACAGCAAAAACTTTGACTTGTGTCACCAGCAATATGGGGCATAGCTTCTTAGCAAACTCAATTACTATCTGAACTGCTGGACCAGTTACCCCAGTGGGTGTGTTCACCAGCATCAATACATCCCTCAGGGTGAGTATCTGCATGTTGGATTTATCCAAGCTCCCTGGGGATCCCCCAGATCCCTCAGAATGACCTTAGCATTGCCAATCCCTTCCTCTCGTTGCTTTTTACTCTCATGAATGAGGGTTTCAGTGATTTCATTTCCTCCCACCCTAACAAGCTGAAGCAGCAGAAATGTGAGCCTCAGCTGGGCAGCCAGTCTCCTCCAGGGCCCTCTCCAGAGCTAAATAGGATAGACACCCAGGCAGAGGGGCTAAGCAGGGGGCTGTGTGCAAGAGACCCTGGCAGGTTTTGGGGTCTGGGAGAGGGATCTGGCTGGAGAGCATGTTCAGAAGATGCCTGTTTCTGTGAAAGACAGCAGGCAGATCAGGGCTCCTTGCTGGGCATTTCTGGGAAAGGCAGCCACCAGGGGCAGCACAGCCTGGGTTGTGGTGGGTCAGCAGAAACAGCCCTGCTTGAAAGAAGCAATGCTCAGGTTTGGAAATGGGAAAAAGAAAGGGTTGGGACCAAGAGACACCAAGACTGGTCAGAGCAAGAAGGGTCTTAGCCCTTGGAAACTTCAGTTACCCTGGACTACCTCTCTCCTACTCTTACAGGCCATGGGCAATCTTCACTGTTTTGAGGAAGAAACAAGGCAGAGAAATAAGACAGTCGAACATCTCCTTAGCTTTGGGATTTTCATGACCTGAGTGACTTTTAATTTTTTAAAAAATATTTTATTTATTTAATTTTAGAGAAAGGGGAAGGGAGGGAGAGAGAGAAGGAGAGAAACATTGATATGAGAAAAGGTTGCCTTTTGTACATGTCCCGACAGGGATTTTACCTGCAACCCAGGCATGTGCCCTGACTGGGAATAGTACCTGTGACCTTTTGCTTTGTGGTATCACACTCAACCAACTGAGCCACAGGGTTGTTTTGATTTTTTTTTTTTTAATTCCACCATTTCCCTTACCCTAGCCAAAATCATAAGGAAGCCAGAATGCTGATGGCTTCCAAAACAGCGAAGGATATAGCATTTGCAAATATTTATGTATCTTTTCCTCACCTTTGCCCCATGCTGACAAAAAGACCTTTCCCCTTTTGGGTCCTGCTAGTCCTGCCCCATGTCCCTGTTGTCCTAAGGTTTTACGCTAGACCAGTTATTTTCACCTGGTGTGCTGCAAGAATTTTTAAAACATGCAGTACCTGATGATTTAGTCAGGGGCACTGACCTCTTCTCCCTTAGACTGTCAAATAAAAAAAAAAAAAGACAACAGCCAACACAACAATAACCATCTGGTATGAGTGAATCAAAATTATACGTATTTTTATGTCAGATCAGCAAAAAATATATCTTTTGGTATGCCACAGAATTTTAGTAAGTATGTGTGTCATGAGATGTAAAATATTGAAAATTACTGCCCTATATTATGTAGACCTATACATAATATGGGGAAAATTCCTCTGTATCTTCTGAAGGGGAGAATGAATAAGGTGGAAATGGTGATAACCTCTAGTAAATGACACCCCCAAAACAGTTCTTATTAAACCATGCAGTGGGCAGAGATCCAGGGAATCAATAGACTGGTCAATCAAACCAAATTAGCACAACTTTTATTTCTCACTTTTCTGATTCTAATGTAAAACACACACACACACACACACACACACATTTATCAGATGGGTAGAAGCACTTCCCAAATCTAACCAAAACTCTAGGAATTGGGCTTCATCTAAAGCTTAGGGGTGACTCTAGTCCAAAACTTAGGGGAAGAGGTATCCGAGGGTTTCTGAAATGGCACAAATCCTACATAGCATATGGCAAACATTTCCTTGGTGCTGTCACTCACCCCTAACGGATTTGACAAAGAGAACAGGACAGAGGGAGCAGCCCAGAGTCCTTTCCTCTACTTCTTTCATTTCTCTCAGTCCTCAGCGCTGGCCCCTGATAACTAGGCGCAAGGACAGAAGAGACAGGAGGAGGAGGCCTGTAAGAACACACTACTGAAATTGGAAGAAGCAAAAACTAGATCCAAAAGGGCCAAAACTACCCAGAATTACTAGACCCTAAATCCCTGGGAAATCCCTACAACACTACACTTTCTGTGTAGCAACATAGCAAAGGGTAAAATGCTTAACCCTTTTCTCCTAAGATTTATCAAAAAGCAAGAATACCCACTACTACCACTTTTTCAGCACTGTATCAAGAGTCCTATCAAGTGTAATAAGAGCGAAAATTCAATGGCATAAAACTAGAAAGGAAGAAGTGGAAATATATTTTTGAAAAAATGAGTGTTTATGGAGAAAATCCAAAGTTAAAAAAAAAAATGCCAGAAGAACCCTTTGGTGGGAAAAGGGCTGCAGCTACCAAGAAACCAGCAGCTGAGAAGACACCTGCAGAAAAGAAACCCACCACAGAGGGAAAGAAGCCCGAGGTATAAACTTAACTTTGTTTGTTCCACAAAGGTCAAATCACCGTGGACAGCCAGACCTGAATTAAAAAACACATCAAAGGCAGTGAGAAACCTGATGGAAAAAAACAAAAATGCAGGAGTCCTGGCCAGTGCAGCTTGGTTGGAGCGTGGTCCTGTAAACCAAAAGGTCACTGGTCAATTCCCAGTCAGGGCACATGCCTAGGCTGTGGGTATGGTTCCAGGTTGGTACACATACAGGCGTCAACGGATCGATGTTTCTCTCACATCAGTGTTTCCTTCTCTCTCTTTTTCTCTCCCTTTCCTATCTCTCTGAAATCTAAAATAAAGTAAAATGTAAAAACAAATACCTATCATTAAAAAAAAGCAGGAGGTAAGTGAATTTAGGAAGGTGACAGACTAAACCATTAATATATAAAAACATATTGTATTTCTATATTCTAACAGCATACTTTGAAAAGTTAATATAGAAAATCAATTTCAATTAATGTGGTTTAAAAAACTACACAAATGTTTAAAAAACACACAAAATTCCTAAAAAAGAAACAAGACAAGCATCCTCGCTCTTGCCACTTCTATTCGACATTGTCCTGGAGGGTCTAGCCAGAGTAATTAAGAAAGAAAATGAAATAAAAAGCATCTGGATTAGAAAGAAGTAAACTATCTCAATTTGCAGATAACATGATCTTGTATATTAAAAAGTCAGAAAGATTCTACAAAAATTATTAGACTAAATGAGTTTAGCAAGGTTGTGGAATATAAGATCCATATGCAAAGTCAATTATATTTCTATACATTTTCTTTTTTTAAGATTTTTTATTATTTAGAGAGAGGGAAAGAGGGAGGGAGATAGAGAGGTAGAGAAACATCAGTTACCTCTTGCAAATCCCCAACCAGGGGCCTGGCCCACAACCCAGGCATGTGCCCTGACAGGGAACCAAATCTGGGACCTTTCGGTTTGCAGACCAGCACTCAACCTACTGAGCCACACCAGACAGGGCTCTATACATTTTCAATAAATATTTTGAAAACAAAATTTAGAAAAAAGTATACGATAGCATCAAAAAGAATACTTAGGAATAAATTGAACAAAAGAATAACAAAACTTGTACACTGAAAACTAACCATTATCAAAAGAGATTAAAGATTAAAAAACAAACTAAAGCCAAATCTAGCATAAGGAAGGAAATAATAAAGACCGGAGCGGAGATGAATAAAATAACCAATAAAAAAGCAATAGAGCCCTGGTCAGCTAGCTCAGTTGGTTAGTTGTCTAGTTATATTATGGTTGAGGGTTTGATCCCCAGTCAGGGCACATACAAGAAACAACCAGTGAATGCATGAATAAGTGGAACAACAAAACAATGTTTCTCTCCCTCTTTCTCTACCCTTCTCCCTTCCTCTCTATCAATTAAAAAAAGAAAAAAGAAAAAAGAAAGCTCTGACTGATGTGGCTCAGTGGATTGAGTGCTGGCCTCGGAACTAAAAGGTCACCAATTCCCAGTCAGGGCACATGCCTGGGTTGTGGGCCATGTCCCCAGTTGAGGGAGTGTGAGAGGCAATCGATTGATGTTTCTCTCCCTCTCTTTCTCCCTCCCTTCCTCTCTCTAAAAATAAATGAATAAATTTTTAAAAAGAGAAAAAAAGCAAGAAATAAAATAAGTGAATTCGAAATTGGTTCTTCAAAAAGATCAACAATGACTTCTGGCCAAGATGGAGGCGTAGCTGCACATGCTGTGCCTCCTCTCACAACCAAGATTAAGGACAACAAAAATATAGAACCAAAAAAAAAAGAAAACCCAACCAGGACAGAGAGAAAATTGAACTGTGCGGGAGTCCAACAACAACGATTCACCCAGACTGGGAAGAGGGGCGGGGTCAGAAGCTGGTGGAGTAGGATCGCGGCGGGATAAGCTGGTGGTGGTCCCAGGCACGCAGTCACTCCAGGTGCACAGGCAGCGGTGTTGCCGGCCGAGGAGGCCAAGCGGGGCGCACAAGGCTGTGGACCGCAGACAGACATTTGCACACAGATAAACCAGGCAAAAACAGGCAGCAAGATAGACTGTGCAACGCAGGGCCCCAGCGCTGGGAAGTGAAGCCTAAAAACACCCATTGAAAATACTTGTAGGGGCTGAGGTGCCGGGAGGGAGTCCCAGCCTCACAGGAAAGTTTGTTGGGTAGACCCATGGGGTCCTAGAGTGTGCACAGACCCACACACACAGAAATCAGCACCAGAAAGGCCCAATTTAATAGGGGAAAGAGGCTGAAGGGACTGGAATCCGAGAAACAGAGTGGAGCAAGTGCCATTGTTCCTTCTCGGACCCCGCCCCCACATCCAGCATCACAAGCCAGTGACTGGGCTGCCCCACCCTGGTGAACGCCTAAGGCTCCGCTCCTCACTACGTAACAGCCACTACCAGACAAAAAAAAAAAAAAAAAAAACAAAAAAAACAAGGATGGCTCAAAAGGGAGAACAGAGTGGGGCCTCGGAGCTAATTCATCTGAACAACCAGGAGGTGGTCAACCTGTCAGATGCAGAGCTCATAGCACTGGTAGCTAACCTATCAGAAGCACAGTTCAAAGCTCTGGTGATTAGGAAGCTCACAGAATTGGTTGATTTGGGTCACAAATTAGAGGAACAAATGGAGGCTACAATAAGTGAAATGAAGAAAAACGCACAGGGAACCAATAGTGATGGGAGGAAAACTGGGACTCAAATCAATGGAGTGGACCAGAAGGAAGAAAGAAACAACCAAACAGAAAACAAGGAAGAAACAAGAATTCAAAAAAGTGAGGAGAAGCTTAGGAACTTCCAGGCCATCTTTAAACATCCCAACGTCTGAATTATAGGGGTACCAGAAGGGGAAGAGGAAGAGCAACAAGTGGAAAAATTATTTGAACAAATAATAAAGGAGAACTTCCCCAATCTGGCAAAGGAAATAGACTTCCAGGAAGTCCAGGAAGCTCAGAGAGTCCCAAAGATGATGGACCCAAGGAGGAACACACCAAGGCACATCATAATTACATTAGCCAAGATTAAAATGAAGGAGAGAATTCTAGAAGCAGCAAGGGATAAAGGCAGAGTCACCTACAAAGGAGTTCCCATCAGACTGTCAGCTGATTTCTCAAAAGAGTCCTTATAGGCAAGAAAGGGCTGGAAAGAAGTATTCCAAGTCATGAAAGTCAAGGACCTACATCCAAGATTGCTCTATCCAGCAAAGCTGTCATTTAGAATGGAAGAGCAGATAAAGTGCTTCTCACATAAAATCAAGTTAAAGGAGTTCATCATCACCAAGCCCTTATTATATGAAATGTTAAAGGGACTTACTAAGAAAAAGAAGATAAAAAATAGGACAGTAAAAAGACAGCAAACTCACAGATATTAACAACCACAACTAAAACAAAAGCAAACTAAGCAAACAAGTAGAACAGGAACAGAAACACAGAAATGGAGATCATATGGAGGGTTAGCAACAGGGGAGTGGGAGGAGGAGAGAATGGGAAAGGTACAGAGAGTAAGTAGCATAGACGGTGGGTAGAAAATAGGGGGAGGGCAAGAATAGTGTGGGAAAAGTAGAAGCTAAAGAACTTATGAAACATGGACATGAATTAAAGGGGGGAATGGGGTGGGAGGGGGTGTGAAGGGTGGAGGGGAATGATGGGGAGAAATGGGACAACTGTAATGGCATAATCAATAAAATATAATTTTAAAAAATGACAACAACCAAAAAAAAAATCAACAAAACTGACGAACCTTTAGCTACAATGACTATTAAAAAAAAAGAGAGAGAATGACTCAAATTACTAACATCAGAAATGAAAGTGAATGCACAACAAAGGAAACTATCAACAAAATGAAAAGGCAACCTACCAAATGGGAAAAAATTTGCAAGTTATATATGTGATAAGGGGTTCATGTCCAAAATATATAAGGAACTCATACACTTCAATAGCAAAAAAAAAAAAAAAAAAGTAAACAATCTGATTTTTAAATGACCAGAGGAAAAGATATATGCACTTCACATTCACTACAGCATTACTGACAATAGCCAAGACATGGAAGCAACATGTGTCCATCAATGAACAGATACAGAAGATGTGATGTGTGTGTGTGTGTGTGTGTGTGTGTGTGTATTCAATGGAATATTTCAGCCATAAAAATAATAAAATCTTCACAATTACATGTATGGACCTTGAGAAAATTATGCTAACTAAAATAAGTCAGAGAAAGATATATACCATATGATCTCACTTATATGTGTAATTTAAAAAAACTGAACTCATAGATACAGAGAAGAGTTTGGTAATTGACAGAGGCATAAGGTTGGGGTGGGTGGGTAAAATAGGTGAAGGAGATGGGTCAAAAGGTACAAACTTGGGAGGAATTCCAGTCAAGATGGCAGCACAGGTAAATACAGCTTGTCTCCTCACACAACCACATCAAAATTACAACTAAAACATAGAATAAGCATCACTCAGAACCATCAGAAATTTATTTGAATGGAAGTCCAAAAACTATGGAATTAAAGAAACCACATCCATCCAGACTGGTAGGAGGGGCGGAGACATGGAATGAGTTGGTTCCAAATCCACAAGTGGTGAATAAAAACTCAGGAGGGATATCTTGGGAGCAAGGAGTCCCAGCCCCACACCAGGCCCACCAGCCCAGGGTTCCAGTGCCAGGAAGATAAGTCCCCACAATTTCTGGCTGCAAAAACCAGAGGGAATTAAGTCTATGGAAGAAACATCTGGAATCCCAAGCAGTTCCCCTTAAAGAATGAATACACGGACTCACTCAGACTCATTCCCTCTGAGCTCTGGCACCAGTGTAGCAGCTTGAAAGGTACCAATGGCATACAGGGAGGGAACGATTTCATTGTCTGGCACCAAGGTGGGAGCTGGGGAACAGCTTTCTCTCAGACAAAAAGGTGGGCAGTGGCCATTGTTCCTTTTCTGAGCCTTCCTCTCACAGACTCACAGAGTTGGCAGGCTGGTGCCATATCTGATACTCCATCAACCTGGCTAACACTGTTTGCCCCGCCCTACAGATCCCCTGAGACCCAACACACAGGCCTACCCAAACTGTTGTGACTTTTCCATATGAATGGCTGGTCTTGGCCCATGTTCCACAACTTCCTAAATCCTCTCAAACAGCCCCTGTACCTCTTGCTAATTGGCCCCAGGCCTAACACTAGCAGCAGCCAGATTAGATTCACAGCCTGGCTTTGCCTGGGAATCTCAAAGCCCAGCACAAGTAGCATCCATCTCAGATTGCTTCATAGTTCTGGCAGGGTGGCCCCAGGCAGAACACAGGTGAGGGCTAACCTTGGCCTGCACCACCTGGGAAGCCCCAGAGCCTGCACACCCAGTGGACAGCTCTAGACCATGTCGGAGCACCACCATACTGTCCCTGTACAGCTGGTCCTCCACGGAGAGCAGAGGTTGGTCGTCAGTGGTCACAGCCAGTCCTTGTAGCTAACTGGCTTGGGTAAATCCTTCCCATTAACCTACCAACAGCAACCAAGGCTCAACTACAAGAGGAGGGTGTACTGAGCCCACACAAAGGGCACACCTTGAGTACCCAGCATGGGTGACAGGAGAGGCTGTGCCACTGGACCCTACAGGACACCTACTACATTAGGCCAGGCTACGAAGACATGAGGTCAAAGCAGCTCTACCTGATACATAGAAACAAACACAGGGATGCTGCCAAAATGAGGAGACAAAGAAACATGGCCCAAATGAAAGAACAAATCAAAACCCCAGAAAAAGGGCTAAATGGAATGGAGATAAGCAATCTATCAGATGCAGAGTTCAAAACATTGGTTATAAGAACGCTCAAGGAACTTAGTGAGAACCTCAACAGCATAAAAAAGATCCAGTCAGAAATGAAGGATACACTAATTGAAATAAAGAGCAATTTACAGGGAAACAACAGTAGAGTGGATGAAGCTGAGAATGAAATCAATGATTTAGAACACAAGGAAGAAGAAACAAGCAATCAGAATACCAAGAACACAAAAGAATTAAAAAAATGAGGATAGTGTAAGTGGCCTCTGGGACAACTTCAAGAACGCCAACATTTTCATCACGGGGGGCCAGCAGGAGAAGAGAAAGAGCAATAAATTAGAAATCTGTTTGAAAAAATAATGAAAGAAAACTTTCCTAATTTGGTGAAGGAAATAGACGTGCAAGTTGAGGAAGCAGAGAGTCCCAAACAAGAGGTATACAATGAGGCTCACTCCAAGACACATCATAATTAAAATGCCAAAGGTTAAAGAAAAAGAGAGAATCCTAAAAGAAGCAAGTGAAAAGCAGTTAACTACAGAGGAGTTCCCATAAAACTGTCAGCTGATTTCTCAAAAGAAACTTTGCAGGCTAGAAGGGATTGACAAGAAATATCCAAAGTCATAAAAAGCAGGGACCTACAGCCAAGATTGTGCTACTGAGCAATGATGTCATTTAGAAGCGAAGGGCAGATAAAGTGCTTCTCAGACAAAAGTTATAAACTACTGCCCTGGCCAAGTAGTTCAGTTGGTTAGAGTGTTGTCCTGATATGCCAAGGTCATGGGTTTGATCAGGGCACATACAAGAAGCAACCAATGAATGCATAAATAAGTGGAACAACAAATTAATGTTTCTCTCTCTTCTCTCCAGAATCAATAATTAAAAAAAAAAAAGAAGTACAGTAGACGAATGGGAAAAGATTAAAATACCCTCATGTCTAGTACACAACAAATCCACAGTATTTCATAACTGAAAGATAAATTGGGAGAAGCAATAAGGATGACTCTGGTCACGTCTTTTAGCACTGGGATCAGATGAAGAGCACGCATCTGGCCTAAGCTGTCCCCAACACTTTCAAGTACCTGTTGTGCCCAGCTCCATACACAGTCCTATCAGAGATATTTGAGAAAAGAAACACGATGCCTAGGGGGCCTTCCCCATTTTAAATAAGTCCGAAAATGTTCATCGTCAAGCCCAGTATACTATGTATCAGAATGGTTATGGAATGCTTGCCATAGATAATCTTCCTAAGACATTGCAGGGATCTGTTTTAGGGCTTTTCATCAGCTGTTTGCCAACTGCTTCCAAGACTCATCCATACACCGTTGAGCGACATGGACCGCAGCAGTCGTGAACTCTGTTACCAACTTAGAGGAAGGGAGCTTCTCAGCATATTCAACTGTTACGGGAGAAGGAACTCAGTTCTTCTCACTGACACAGTAAAGAATTACAAGCCAGTGAACTGATTAGCATGCAAGCAGAGTTTATTAATACTAAGTTCTAATAGGAAAGCAAAAGCAAGGGTGGCCAGAGGCTGGGTGGCCAAAAGAGGTGGCCACAGGCCCCCTGGCCAGGAGTCCCATGTGGGGCAAGAAAGCCATGAGGCTAAGAGGCCAAGGGAGTGATTCCTTTGTTCTGAGGACTTGTATAGTTTGTGGGGCTGGGGTGAAGAAGTTACATTTTGATTGATGGGTAAAGGTGGTGCCAGCTTCCCTGGGAAGACATGACATCCCAAACATAGGTATGTGTGGGAGTCTGTTGGCCTGAATCCTTATCTTGCTCCAGACTTCATTCCTTTTGCATACGTGAAGGGAGGCAGGCAGTTAACTGAAATTGTTTCTGGGCCCTTTCTTTGGGCACTGCAGACCCCTCCTTTTCCCCCCTTCCAGGCCTTGGGATGAATACAGTCTTAAGGATTTCCTTTCCCAGCTGGTGGAGATGATACACTCAGACTTTCAAGGGCTCCCCACTCTCCTCGCTATCATAGTTTCACTGTTGTTCAGAATGCCTGGCAGCCTTATCAGACCAGGCTCAGGATTACTGGGTCCACATGTGAGCTTTTGCTTTTAGCCCCAGTATGAAGTTGTTAGGTTACAATGGTGAGGGCCCTGCCTTTATTTTTCCTCTGGCTGCTCATTCCACCGTAACACAACCATCAGCTGTCCTAACTCGTAGAGCACTCAACTATGTTCATGCCTACACGCCTCAGAAAGAGTAGTGCGGCACTGGACCTGCCAAATTTCCCCTGCAGTTTCCCCCAGATCTCTCAGAATGACCTTAGCATTGCCAATCCCTTCCTCTCGTTGCTTTTTACTCTCATGAATGAGGGTTTCAGTGATGTCATTTCCTCCCACCCTAACAAGCTGAAGCAGCAGAAATGTGAGCCTCAGTTGGGCAGCCAGTCTCCTCCAGGGCCCTCTCCAGAGCTAAATAGGATAGACACCCAGGCAGAGGGGCTAAGCAGGGGGCTGTGTGCAAGAGCTCCTGGCAGGTTTTGGGGTCTGGGAGAGGGATCTGGCTGGAGAGCATGTTCAGAGGATGCCTGTTTCTGTGAAAGACAGCAGGGAGGTCAGGGCCCCTTTCTGGGCATTTCTGGGAAAGGCAGCCACTGGGGACAGGGAGATACAGCAAAGGAGCAGCACAGCCTGTGATATGGTGGGTCAGCAGAAACAGCTCTGCTTCAAGGAAACAATGCTCAGGTTGGAAAGTAGGGAAAGGCTTAAGACGGAGGCACAGAAACTGTTCAGGGCTAGGAAGTGTCTTAGCCCTTGGAAACTTCAGTTACCCTGGATATAGCTTCACCTTACCCTGATGGGCTTCACATGATCCTCACCTGCTCCACAAGGAATTAAGCCAGAGGAACGAGCTCATCCAAACACGTCCTTTCTCTCAGTGCTTTCTAGATCTTACCTTCTCTTTCACTCCAGCCAAAAATGTTGACCCCTCTGAAAACAGTGACGACATAACTTTCCCAAATATTTATCCACCTCTTCCAGGCTCAGGCTTTGTCCTCTTCACCTTTGCCCAATGCTGACAAAATGCCTTCCCCTTTCTGGATACTGCTTTTCCTAACCCATGCCCCTGTCACCCAAAGGATTTCTTTAGACCTAAACTTCAATCAGGAAAAATTCCCCTGTATATTCTGGGGAAGCAAGGGAGTAAAAGGCAGGTTTGCCAATGATTTCTGGGGAGATCCCAAAATAGTTCTTTTTCAATGGGCATATCAGATAAAGGAATGGGAAAATAGCACCTACTGGCAAGTCAGACCAAATCAGAGCAATGTTTTAGTTTTTACCTTTTTAATTCCAAAGCAATACCCTGATCAAACCATTCATTACCATAACTACCTCTTTTTAAGCCTGCATTAAAACCATAGGAATAAAGGTTTCATTTTTCATTAAGAGGTCTATATTTAATAGAGGAGAAACTGCAGTCTGAAAAATAGGGACCAATAGCATACGGTGACTCTAAAACTGATGGATGAACCCCAGCTGGTGTGGCTTAGTGGATTGAGCGCGGGCCTTCGAACCAGGGAATTGCGGTTCGATTCCCGGTCAGGGCACATGCCTGGGTTGGGTGCATGAGAGGCAACCACACATTGATGTTTCTCTTCCTCTCTCCTTCCCTTCCCCTCTAAAGATAAATTTAAAATATAAATAAATAAAAGTGAATCACTTATTACGAACTGAATGTTTAAAAAAAAATAAAACTTGACAGATGAGTCCACACATCATCGTGCCATAAACATTCCTCTCTGGTGCTCTGGTGCTATTAACCCACTTCCCACAGGCAGCCAAAGGTGTCCTGGGTCCTTCCTCCCATGTTCTCACTCCTCTCAGTGCCAGGACCAAGCCCATCACAAGCAAGAATAAACCAGGGGAAAAAGGCCCTTAGTAAAATGGTGACCCCAGTTGCTTTACTGTCTTGGAATTGGCTTCAGGGCTGGCCCCTGCAGCAGCGGCAGTCAGGGGCTAGATGGCCGCTTCCCCAAGGCGGGATTTCACAGCAGGCCTTGACAGGGGGACTCAGTCTG
This sequence comes from Anoura caudifer, assembly GCA_004027475.1. Lineage (NCBI taxonomy): Eukaryota > Metazoa > Chordata > Mammalia > Chiroptera > Phyllostomidae > Anoura > Anoura caudifer. The sequence continues at coordinate 19,358 of PVKU01007346.1, forward strand.
AGCATAGTTAGGGATCCAGACTTAATAATTCCTGGAGCCAGAATGGGTGATAGCATCATCACAGCATTTAATGGAGCATAGATTCGTGTGATGCACCAGAATCGACTCCCATACACAGTGCAATCTCAAGGCTTAAAGACTGCTTTATAGGGGCCACCCCTCTGCAGAAACAATTAGAATCCCTCAGGATACGACTTCATTTGTCCCGACTCCACCTGGAAGAATTCTCTAGTTCGCAGTTGCTAGAAGATGTTGCTCCTTAAACAGTTGCATTCCTTCTGTGTATAAACAATGGACTTCACATAGTTTACCTCCCCTGTATAAATTCTCCTACACTAATCTCAAGAGTATTCTAAACTTCTGAACTCATTTATTGCTGCTGAAAAGCTAGGACTTGCTGTGGAAGTGGGAGAAGACTTCAACATAGAAGTGATTTTTCTCTACTCTCCAAGGAATGAAAGGAACGCAGAGACCCCCTGAAGTCATTTCTTGTTTAGATTCTGTCAAATCTTGGAGACAATCTTCTGGAGAGTGTTTCGGAAGATCTCACCTGTCTACCCTTATTCCTTGCAAATGGAGCAGAGACTAATGCTGCCATAATTGGAACCTGGTTTCATAAAACTTTTGACTTATTTCAGTCCCTTAGCAATCAATGTGTTTTGGCTTTTCTGGATGGCTGCTCTGTGGACTGACTGCATGCAAAACAGACTGTTATGGACTATACTGAATTTCTTTGGTCTGTACCCTGTAGCCCTCAAGGTCTGGACATTTCTGATGCCATGCATCCAAAGGATGCAAGAATTTTGTGGGACATAGTCTATAAGACACCTGGGGAATTTACCCAGGAGGAAATTGACTGCCTTTATTCCTATTTCCATAGGCATTTCAACAGAGTAATAAGCCACAAGATTGGTTAGTGTATCAACATCTGTAGCTTTAGCACAATACTGGGAGAAAAGTAAAGATTCTATGTCATAAATACCTTATTGGAATGTTGGCATATTTGACAGAACTGACAACTTTTCTTTTTAAAGATTTATTTATACAGAGAGGCAAAGGGAGGGAGAGAGGGAGGGAAACATCAGTGTGCAAGAGATACATTGATCATTTGCCCCCAGCTGAGGAACTGGCCTGCAAACCGGGCATGATCCCTGACTGGGAATCAAACCGGTGACCTTTCAGTTTGCATGCCAGCACTCAATCCAGAGCCATACCAGCCAGGGCTATCTATTTTTATTTAGTTTTTCAAATTGGGTGAAGCCTTGTGGGGACTATAAGGTATGGATTATATACCTTTTTCTCACTATTGCCTAATTGCTACGTTGAGAGGGACTGCAGGAGAAATGGGCATCCATCTCTGCATCTTTTCCTCACAGCGCCTTTAATGTTGTCCAGATGGAAACTAAGAAGCATTTAGAAGAACAAAGTAGGTGGTAGTGGATGAACCACAGCCAGGTGCTCAGAGTGATCTAGGATGGCAGTCTCTAGAAAATGCTGATTTGTTAATTTCTTGGCCATCTTTCTAAAAAATACATAATGTTTATGATGTCAATCTTTTAAGATTCAAAGGAAATGTTGCTAATATTGAGTTATTTTGACTTGGGTCTTTAAAACCTTTAATCCCTTTTAAGCCTTTTAGACTTGCATTCAGAGAGAACTTCTGTCTTCTAAAACATTTTCCTAGCATCATTCTGCTGGTGAGAACTAGCAAGCAAAAATCTTCAAACTAAAGCCTAGCATGCATTTTTAAGCCACTAATGTACTCGTTTTTAATGTTGTTCAATCCTTACAGCAATGTTGAATTAAAATGTCCATTTTAATGTAAAAAAAGCCCAGAGTTATTTTTTTATTTTTAAAGATTTTATTTACTTAGAGGGGGAAGAGAAACATCAATGTGTGGTTGCCTCTTGCACACCCCCTACTGGAGACTGGACCTGGCCCGCAACCCAGGCTTGTACCCTGACTAGGACTGGACCTGGCAATCCTTTGGTTCACAGGCCTGCACTCAATCCACTGAGCCACACCAGCTGGGGCAAAAAATAAAAGGGCCAGATTTCATTCTAGGAGTGATTCAGAGTACAGAAATTAAGTTTATGTGGGGGAAAAATAAAAAAAGACAATTATCTACAAAAGCGCTAAGCTTCAGTAGCAATTTAAAATACTGAAGTTACTGTTATCATAAATGAGAACGTACTTCTTGTCTTTGGCACCCTAGTGCTACCACAAGAAAAAAAAGTGCTAGGCAAAACATGGGAGCAGAAATAGGCAAAGATTTCTAAGTGTTCTTTTAGAGCGGTGCTGGGCTCGCACCTTTGACTATACTGACTGTACTATTTTACAGCTCCATAGGGCAGAGTAATTTGTGAATTTTTTTTGTGTGGTAGAGATGCATGTAATTTCCGCCCAGTGTAAAAGAGAACACCAAGGTTACAGCTCAAGGCATGAGCTTATTTTGTTTGCAAGATAGTCAAGATGTTACCTTTCTGCAAATTTACTTCAGCTCTTTCAAAGGTCATCCCTTTGAGATGTCCAAATGGACTTACCTGACAGAGCCAATTAAACTGCCTTGCTTGAGAAGTGCACCTGTGGGCTGCTTAAGCCCAGATATGTCTTCTCTTGGCTTCTAAAGCGATTCCCAAGCACTAATAAAACTGTGTATTCCACTGGGGCTTCATTTTCTGATTTCATGGTTTTGTTCTTGTTTCTGGTTTATGCAAGGCCAATCAATTATTCGCCATTAATGGCAGCAATGAGAAAACTTGCTGATGCTGTCTGATGATTTGGGGATCTCTGCTGGATGGATGACACTTGATGACAGATGGCAGAGAATGTTTTGTTTGCCTGCTTGTGAGCTCAATTCAATCAACCAGATATTTGATGACCGCTGTGAAGGGGCTGTTTGAGATCAGGATAGGTGAGCTTTTGTGTTTATTTTGATCCATGGCTGAAGTCACACAACTGAAGCTATAAGCTCTCTTTGTGTTTATGCCTAGAATTTAAAATAGCCTTTACCTCTTTTGTGCAAGTGTGAAATATTTCCCTACATCTAGAGATTGTTAAAAATTACTCCTCAAGTTAAAGGAGCTTGACTCTGATGGTTTATAAACAGGTGCCTAAACAAATCAAATATTCACAAAATTTACAGAAAATAAAAGTATACCTTTAATATTTTAAATGTGCTTAACTTTTAGGGAAGAACTATTTTTAATGCTCAATGAACTCTTAATTGGCCTCCTGCACCCTCCAAGATGCCCCACTTCTACTGCCTTTAACACCTTAGGACTTTGGTGTCCTTGACCTCAGACACCACTCTGCCATCCACAGTCCTGTGGGCCATGGTATTTGGAGGGTTTGTACGGAGGGGCTCTTGTCCAGGGCGTCGACAAGATTGAAGTCCTCCCCTTCTTCCAGTAGGCTGTGGTAGGCGGCAACCTCAGCCTCCAGCTTGACCTTGATGTTCAGCAGGGCCTCATCCTCCTGGGCCTGGCGCTGCCCCTCTGCCCGGGTCTGGGCCAGCTCTGACTCCAGGTGCAGCAGGATCCCATTGAGGTGTTTCATCCGCATGGCACAGCACATCTCCACCTCCCTCAGGCTGTTCTCCAAACTTTCAGATTCCTCGTTGAGTCCAGGTCAATCTCCAACGACTGGACCGTAAGTCTCAGCTCTGTGAGTGTTGTCTCAGCCGCACCTATCTCAGCGGTCTGCAAGGTGACCACTGTGGTGCTCTCTTCAATCTGATGGGACCAGTACTTGTCTAGCTCCTCTGGGTTCTTCTGAGCCAGCTCATCATACTGGGCCCAGACGTCTGCCATGATTTTGCTGAGGTCCTGAAATTCGAGGGCATCCAACTCCACGGTCAATCCAGAGCTGGCAGCCTGGTTTTGTAGACCATTTACTTCCTCCCCGTGGTTCTTCTTCATGAAGATCAGTTCCTCCTTGAGAGCGTTGATCTGTCTATAGCTGCAGCTGAGTGATGTTGGTGTCAATGACCTTTGGAGCCCATTGATGTCATTCTCCATAGACTGGCACATAGCCAGCTCCACCTCATACTTGACTCTGAAGTCATCGGCAACAAGACGGGCATTATCAATCTGCAGAACAATGCAGGCGTTGTCCACTGAATTTGTAAAGATCTGAGCCCTCAGGCCCTCCATGGTCTTGAAATGCTCCCAGTTTCTGACCTGGGGTCCCTTCTTCTCCAAGTGTTCCCAGATTTTGATCTCCAGTCTCCAATTATCAGCCTCCAGGCTTCTCACCCTCTCCAGGAAGGAGACCAGGCAGTCATTCAGGCATCACAGTCTCCTTCTCACTCTGGATGTCCCCAGCCATCCCTGCAGCCAGGACCCTGAATCCCCAGCTGCCCCAAATGTTGGTGGAACAAGACACGGAGATCCCGGAGCCCAAGACCCCAGTGCCTGCAGACACTGGCCACCCTGCTGGCTGGCCAGACCTGGTAGCTGGGCAACTGCATGGAGTCCAGGGTCTGGTAGCTTGTTGGAGAAGCTGGAGTGTGTGCTGAAGCTCATGTTGTTCAGGGAAGAAGGTGAGAAGCTAATTCAGGTTGAAGCTCGGGAAGAATTCTTCTTATAGAAAAATGCTAGATCAGAAACATTTAAAAAATCCAAATCAGACTGATTTGACAATTTTAAGGAAGAAAATAAAATTTTATATTAAAAAAATCAGGGAAAAAAGGTTTCTAGAGGAGTCTTTAGGGAGATAAACACTCTTAAAATCGGAAGAAAGAACTGGATGTAGAGGCATCCCACACTGTTGCCTGAAATTCCTGGATCCTTCACATTCTCCCACTTCTGACTGGAGTTCAGCATCCATAACTGGGCCCATCTCCACCTCCAGGTCTTGGTCAGTGTCCTTATCCTCCATACGAAAATGCCTTACTGAAATTCCTTCAATGTCCAATTCAGGTGCCTTGGAAATGACGGGAGACTGACTGTGTAACTACGGTAGGGGGAAGGGAGAATGGTGGGGTTGTCTCCAAGGCTGAGAAGAATGATGGAGGCATGAAGACAAATGCATGTCCCCTCACTTAAACGTCCCATTTTTGCCCCTGCCCTCATCTCCCACTTGTTCCTCATTAATTCACACTAGTTATCACTTCTTGGGTGCTGGGTCTTTTAGGGGTTTTATCTTTTCAATTACCATTGACATTTAATATTATATTAGTCTCAGCAGTACAGCATAGTGGTCAGACATTTATATAACGTACGAAGTGATGCCCTGGTAAGTCTAGTACCCAACTGGCACCATACATAGTTGTATCATTGACTGCATTCCCCATGCTGTACTTTACACCCTGTGACTATTCTGTAACTGCCAATTTGTACTCCTTAATCCCTTCACCTTCGTCTCCCAGCCCCACAAACCCCCTCTCATCTGGCAACCATCAGTTTGTTCTCTGTATCCATGAGTCTGTTTCGTTTGTTCGTTTATGGGTTTTATTTTAATTAGTGGCATTTATTTTTTAGAGAAGTTTTAGGTTTACAGAAAAACTGAGCAGAAAGTATAGATTGTCCCCAAATATTCTCTCTCCATCAATCCCTGAGTTTCCCCCATTACATCTTATGTTGGTGTGGTATATTAGTTACAATTATTTAAAAAATTTATTATTTTAGTATTGTGTATTATTAATTATTACCTAAGTACATGGTTTACAGTAGGGTGTACATGTTTAATTCAATACCAGATACAAACCAAACACATTCATTCTATCTTTAGAGGCTATGGAAGAAAAAAAAAAAAGTCAGAGAAACAACAGTCCAGACCCATCCCTTACCTTGGGCTCTCCCTGATCTGAACGGCTACCTCCTGGTAGGGAGATAGGTAAGGTAAGGCAAATTACCTTAGCTGGGAGCATGAGAGGGCCAGAAAGCTGATGGTTTCCAAGGACAGGGACCAGCATGACAATCACAGTATTTACCCAGTCCGCCTTGCCTAGACTTTGTCTTCCCCTCTGCCCCATGCAGACCTTTTCTCCCTCTGTGGCTCCTGTTTCTTCCTGCTGCAAACTCGAAGGTTTACCCCAAAGATTTATTCTAGAGAAAGAATCTTGAGGTGAGAATGTTTTTCTGTGCCTTCTGTAAGGAAAGCAAGAGAAAAGGGAAGGCTCATGGTCTGTTTTAACCCAATAGTTAAAAGTTCTCCCAAAAGTTAAAAGAACATAGCAGGGTACTCAGATCAGAAGTCAGATCAACACTGGCAACTTTTTAATTTTACACGGTGATTTCAATACCAAACACATCCCTTCATCTGGGGAATACTGCACCCCAACCCCACCTCAACTGCAGGAACTGGGCTCAATCTGGTGTAGGGGCAGGGGGCAGTGACCAGAGGAGAGAACATGAGGATGGGAACATTTGGTGCCTCCCAAATGGTGCAATGCCCCTGCCCATCACATCACATCTCAAAACTCCCCAACTGGTGCCGGGACCTGCCTCCAGCAGAAAGCCAAAAGGAACAGATCACTAAGAAGGGCCCAAGTTGTCTCCTGTATTTCACTCACTCCTTTCATTTGCTAAAGAGCACTAATAACCCAAAGAAGTGGTGCTGAGAGGAAGCCAGTAAGAGAACTACTGAGCCATATTGACAAAACTGGGAGAAGTGAATGTAGAGGAGTGCAACACCATGATCTGAACTTCCTGGACCCTAAATCCCCAGGAAGTCCAGGACTGTATTGCCTCTGCCCAGTAAGAGGAGCTTCTGGTCCTTTATAACCTTTCCAACTCTGATATAAACTCACCACTTAAATGTAGGTCTATCTCTACCCTTAGGCTTCTGGCTCTTTAAAAAAATTTTTTTAATTATTTATTTATTTATTTTTAGACAGAGGGGAAGGGAGGGAGAAAGAGAGGGAGAGAAATATCAGTGTGAGGTTGCCTCTCATGCACCCCCTACTGTGACATGACCTGCAACCCAGGCACATGCCCTGACTGGGAATTGAACTGGTCACCCTTTGGTTCAAAGGCCAATGTTCAATCCACTGAGCCACACCAGCCAGGGCGGCTTCTGGCTCTTTAGTCGCTCTCATCTTCATCCTCAATCTGAAACCGTTTCTTCTTTTGGATTCCTGGAGTGCCCAGCTCTGGTGCTATGGGAATGACGGGGGAGAAGAGAGAAAATATCTAAATATGTTAAAGGGGAAGGAGTGGGCAACATTTATTTTCAGGGTTAAAGAGAAGAGTGCCAGAGGTTAGAAGAGCCTTTCCCAACTAGACTCCCTACCGTGGCTCCTGCCCTCATCTTCCTCCTGTTCCTCATCACTGTCCAATAGTTGTCGCTTCTTGGGTGCCACTTTCAGCTGCTCTTTCCCATCAGCAGTCTCTGCGTCTGAAAAGACTACAAGAGACATAAAATTAGGCAACTGGGCCCTCAAATTCTCAAAATACTCTATCAGCCTCCACATCACCAGGGCTGGCACATGGCAAGTACTCAACAAGTGGTCCTGCTGTTACCCGCTGGGTCACCAGACCTGCTTTCTTTTTTCGGGCTAACATGAGGGCCCTCAGGGCTTGTGCTCGGTGTTCCTTTTGGTGCTCTTCCTCAAGGCCTTGCTGTCCAGGGACCTCAGGGTCTAGCCCTGGCTGAAGCTCTTCCTCTTTCTCTGATTGACTCAAAGAAGCTGCTATCCTCCGGAGCTGTATGGGACTCAGCTTGGCTGGAATTCGCCAGAAGGTTTCCTACAGGGGCAAAGACGTTGAAAACAAAAGCAATGGGAAAGGACCAGCTTCTAGTTCACCAGATTTTGATATTCGTTGAATAAATATGACCCTGCACTGGTGAAAATCCACAAGGGTTATGAACTTACTGCTTATCTACTCAATAAATGCTCAATGTCTGGCATGGTGCCTGCTACAGTAAGAAGTTCCCAGTAAATATAGCCATTAGTTGAATAAATGAATCCTGGGGATCTTAAAAGGTGAATCAGTTATGATCCCTGCCCTCAAGGAACTTACAATCTAATGGGAGAAAAAAAATCAATAGTCTGACACCGTAGGATTGGAGTGATATCTAGGGATGAACAAACCTCAGTGGCCAAAGTGATTACTTTTGCTTCAGAGGCTGACAGGGACAGGGCCAGCTTCTCTGAGCAGCTGGCAGCTACACTGACTCTCCAGGTTGGATATGTGGCTGCCGCCTTCTAGTATAGGGGCTGCTGCCATGACCCAATGTCTGGAGGTACGAAAAAGCCTATATATTTGGAGGATGACTGTGAAGTAAGGTAGGTATGTGGGTGGTGTGCCCATGAGGCTACAAAAACTTGCCAAAGCCAGGCATGCCACTTGGAAGCTCTGGAATCTGTCCTGCAAACAGTGGGGAACCATCAAGTGCTCTGGACAGAGAAGTTATATAATCAAAACTATATCTTAGAAAGATAACTCGGGGGGCAGCGTGGAATACGGACTTGGGGGAAGGGGAAATTGGAGACAGGAAGGCTGGCAGGACAGCTGCCACAGGAGTCTCGGTCAGCGGAATGAGATGCACTCTGAAACGGCAACAACGCAACTTGGCTGCATTGCAACTGGCGTATTTACCTGCCCAGAGGCAGGAGGTCGAACCCCTAGCTTGCGCAACAGCTGCTGGAACTGTTCATTTTCCATTGCTTCCTCATTTTCTTCTGACAGTGGCACCAATGGAACTGCCTGGGAACAGCCTAGAACAGGATCAATAGTCATAAGGTGAAGACGTGAAGAAAAGAATTGGCCCTTTATCCCACAACCAGTAGCTTCCAGTGCCCCAGGCCTCCTGAAACCTTCATTCATCCACTCACCGTCCTCTTCCCGATCACCTGCTACCTGAAGCAGGCAGTTCTGCAGCCACAGGAGAGGACCAGAAAAGCCTAAGGGAAGGAGGGAAACATCATTGGCCCATGTGACGAAACCCCTCATCCACCCAAGACACCACTCCCAGCCCAAGCCCTCACCTTCCTGACGCAGGCTTTGCCCAAGGTTTTCAGATGAAAGGACTGAGCTCCCCTGGGGGGTCTGTTCTGCTTCTGAGCCCTCTTCTTTCTCTTCATTCTCTTCCCTCTCTTCCTCTGGCAGGCTTTCCTCTTCTTCCAGATCTTCTTGGCAAAAATCTTTTGGGGACTCCTCTCCATTAGGCTAAAATTCAGTGGGGTAGAAAATGAAAAAGGAGACAAGTTGAGGAACTGAGTGGAGCCTCCTGGTTCTGGGTGGACCTAGTCAGAACTGCCCAAAGCAGGAAGATCCTGGGCAGGCTACTTCTAAAGGGCACTTCAGGGAGATGGTCCCACGCCAGCAGAGCCAGGGGAAGATTATTACCAAGCCCGAGGGCACCAACTTCTTCCGGCGTTTCTTGTACAGTTCCCTCCGCTCAGCCACCAGCCCCAGAGCCAGCAGTTTATCCACTATTCGGGCCCGTGAGCGTTTGGCTGTGATATTCTTCATGATATGACCCAGGACATCTATAAAGAAGGAGACTGTAAATTCCCAAGAGCAATAGAGAAAAGAGAAGTAAAGGAAATCAGAGGACAGAGGCTAGCATAATTCACTCAAAAGTGACAGCACAAATACTGCAAGTGGACAGAAGAGATGGGATAAGCCTTACTTGGGAACAGGAGGGGAAAAAACAGCATGGCTCTCAGATCAGAGATTCCCTGAACTTCTACCTCACTTACCGTCAGAGTCCTGGAACTCCTCAAAAAGCCGCTGCAGCTCCAGCTCCTGATCCTCCGTCCACAGTACGATACGGGTTCCCTTCCTGTTTAGGAAGGTGTCAGTGGAGAAGTGGGCTGAGGCAGTGAACAAAGGATGACCCATCTCAATTCCTTCTAGAACATGTGCCTCTACCTTTGAAAGTCCTTGACACTGTCAACCAGTCCAAGCCGTACCAAATGGTGGATGACCTGCTTACGTGTTCGAGGTGCATTCAGGTGTGCCAAGATGGTGTCTACCACATCCTGACCTGAGATGGAGGAGGAAGGCCGTGAAGAGGGGTGCTGGAGCCCACGCAGCCCTCCTCATAAACTCTTCAGACCTCAAGGCCGCATACCTTCCACATCCTTATGGGCAAGGTACAGTTCCTGAAGCCGAGCCTCTTCCTCTGGGCTCCACACAGGAGGTTTGCGGCTAGAAGATCTAAATTAGAAAAGGAGGGGGAAAAGCACGTAGGCTGTTGGCCCAAAAAGAGACCCAAGGTCTTCTCTCGTCAGCTCTAAAAGAACCAGGAAGACAACAGAGGTACCCCAAAGGAGCCAGCCAGCAGAGGCCTGAGATGTGCTTCCTTCCCCTCATGCTCCTCCCACTTAAGAACCCTAAAGTCAAACTAAGAGATTTTCCAGGTTGGGCCTACCGAACCTGACATTGCAGGGACTGAGAGCATTATGAGAAAAAGAAAGCAGTGTGAAAGGAGAGGAGCTGAGACACTAAGGAAAAGCCAAACATTTCTATGAATCCTTACGGTTCCCAAGCACATTCTGGGACAGGGCACATATAGGTAAGACTCCCACTGGGGGGCCACCCCATTACCAACTGACCCCTCCAGCCACCTGCTGGAGAAGGAAACTAGAGTAGACAGGAGACTTAGGCTCCAGTCCCATTCCTCTCAGGTGACCCTAAGGAAAGCATTTCACCTTCACGGTTTGTTTTCTCAGCTATGAAAGGGAAAAAAGGTTACATCAACTAATTGGTCAGCTCTTCCAGCTTACTCTCTGTGACTGTGTCATGCACCCCTGCTGCCCATCCTTGAGCTCACCCGCCATCCAGGGAGCCATAGCCCTCGGTCATCTCTCGAACCACAGATGTGTTCTTCCAGAACAGCAGCTCCACAAAGGCTTTTTGGTTGACTGCAGCCAGTGCAAAGAACTTGCCCAGGATGTATTTGGCAAAAGTCACCAGCTCCTGTGGGTGAGGGAGGCTGCCTGAGGCCTCTGGGCTAAATCTATACAGAAACTGGGCCTTCTTTGCATTTTCGCTACAGACGTCCCCAGCTGCCCCCTCCTCACTCAGACTCTCTTCCATCCCTCCCCACCCAGCTCCCTCAGCCAGACGGCCCTGACACTCCTCAGTGCCCTCCACTCCTGAAAACTATCCTTCTACCCCAAGACTCCCCTAAGCCTCCAGACTCCCATTCCTTGGTGTCCCCTCACTTTGTAGGCCCCGGCAGCAGGATCGCTTAGCAGACGATTGAAGAGACAGAAGAGTGAGAGCTGGAAAAGAAGAGCTTCCATTTTGAGGTCATGGGCCAGCCGGTGCAGCATCTTGACGATGCAGTGGTTAGTGTGGGCACTATTCCGCTGGTAGCTCCGCAGCAGCAGCACGTAGGCTCGGGTGACAGCTGAGGTGGCAAAACTGCAGCAAGACGGGGAGGGAGAGGATGTCAGCACAGCACTGCTCATCCTCACAGCCCCACAATCTCTGTCCTCTTGGCCGTACCGTTTCAGGTAGTCCAGAAAATTAAATTCTTTCTCTGACACCTGGACCACTTGTAATTCCTCCTCCTCCTCCTCCTCCTCTTCTTCCTCTTCCTCCTCTGCCCCTCGCTCCTCTGGCTCCTGCTGTCCTAAAGGAAGAGTGAGCATTATTGGGCACCTGATGCTAGAGAAAGCTAGAAGCAGAGAGCTGTGAAGGAAATGAATACTCACTGGGAAGCGGGGCACAGAGCACTTGTTTCAGCAGCTGGATCTCCTCCTCTGGGGAAACGTCTTGAGAGCCAAACACATCTCCTTCTGGCCACACCTCCCTGAAACACACAGAGAAACAAGGCTTTAACCAGAGGGAATTTGAGTTACAATTTATTTATTTTTAATTTATTTTGTAAAGGTTTTATTTACTTACCTTCAGAGAGGGGAAGGGAGGGAGAAAGGGAAACATCAATGTGTGGTTGCCTCTTGTGCACCCCCTACTGGGGACCTGGCCTGCAACCCAGGCATGTGCCCTGACTGGGAATTGAACTGGCAACCCTTTGGTTTGCAGGCTGGCACTCAATCTACTGAGCCACACCAGCCAGGGTGGAATTTGAGTTATAATTTAAAGCAGGAGGAAGAATTTAGACTTATTTGTCAGCCAGAAAGAGAATGCAAACTATTACCTCAAAGATGTAACAACTCTAGGGAAATTTTCCCTCATAAGCCACAGTGAGATGAACATCACGTAAGAAGAACAAATGAGAACAATCTAAATGTTTGACATGTGGCTGGACAAATGTACATATTCATACAATGGTGTTTTAAAGCCATTAACAATTATGGAAACATATCCAATGAGAAATGATGTTCACGCACTGAGAAATGAAAAAATACTGTAAATCAGGATGTACAGTATTTCATTTTTGTAAAAGAAGGTATGTAGGTATATATGTCTGATACAGAAAAAAAAACTCTGGATGATAACTCATCAAAATATTAATGATGACTATCTTTGGCACTTCGAATTATGTTTATTTTTTCCTCTAATTAACTGTGCTTTCTGTTCTTGTTCTATCAAAAAACAAAATCCTCCAAAAGACCGATCAAAACTCCCCAGGACTCAGTACTCAGTGTAGAGCCCTAGCGGTTCTGATGGGACTTCTCTTCTGAAGACCGAGAGCCCTATAACACAGTGAAAGCCTCCCTTTGCTCCCAAAAGCTGGATCCAGGAGAATGGGTGGGCGGGCACCCTTACCGGGCAGACCTAAGGAGGGTCAGGGCCTGTGGGGCCTGGCCAGCCAGCAGACAGTCTTGGATCCGCACCATGGCTTCTACCCGCTGCTCTTCCACTGGCACCTCTGAGGCCGCATCAAAGGGAACGATGGAGTCCAGACTGAGCTCAGGATCCTAGACAGGGATTAAAGCAGGGATCCTAGACAGAGAAGAGGGAAACCCAGACAGCCAACCCACAGCACTACCCTTGAAAAAGACTGGGTTTCTGCAACTACCTACCTGGGCACAGCACTGCAGCTGCTCAGCCAGGGATGGCCACAGGGCCTCCAGGTCCCCTGGGCTGTATGGGACATTATCAGAAGCAACAGGCTTCTTTTTCTTCTTTCTCTTCTTCTTTTGTTTATTCTATGAAAAAAGAACTATTTTAGAATGGCAGGAGAGGCCCTGACTGGTGTGGCTCAGTTGGTTGGGCATCATTCTGCAAGGAGAAAGGTCGCAGGTCTGGTCCCCAGTTGGGTGGGTGCAAGAGGCAACTGATTGCTGTTTCTCTCTCACGTTTATGTTTCTTTCCCTCTCTTTCTCCCTCCCTTCCCTTTTCTCTCTCAAAAAAAAAAAAAGGCAAGAGAGGTAAGAAGGCCTTTCCCCATCCATGTCTTCTCTATTATTGATTCACTAGATGTCTGCATTAGACATTTACAGAGTGCCCGCCGTGTGCTGCTCAAAGGCAATGGAGAAGCAGCCGTGAACAGTGTATCTGCTTGCCTTGAGGAGCTTCCAGTCCAGTGGGGGAATCAGGTAAATTGCATTTCAGTGTGGATAGGACCTAAAATGTGGCTGAGCAGAAAATGCCATGGCAAAACACAGGAACAGCACTTGACTCATTTCTTGGAGTTAGATTTCCCAAAAGCAGTGACATCTTAAGCAGAAGTCTATGGAGTGAACAGATTTTCTATGAGGATAAGAAATTCTACATGAAAAGGCTTTGTAAAATGCACAGCACTTTGTAAATACAGCCCACAATTTTTTCTCCCGGAAAGCAAGAGAGTCAATACCCTGCCCCGCTCCCCCAAGTCTTTGGTACGGGCCAATCAGATGAACAAACTACACAGCCCTTAAGGTTCATGCTCTATTCAAAGACCTTAAAATTAAATACTCCAAAGGTTAAGAGCTTGAGCTTTGGAGTCCAGCAGACCTGGACTGAAGCATCGATGCTAGCCATTTACCAGTAAACCTTGAACAAGCTGCGTAACCACTCTGCATATGTTTGGTGCAATCCTAGGAAACTCTAGTGCAATGTGTGACACACAGCGAACACCGCTGTGTGTTCGCCTATTGTTGCTGATACTACCATAGAGCCCTGAGTGTAAAAATGCCTTTTAGGAAAGTCTCATTGATATTGCTGCCCCTTCAAGTTCAGTTCTGAATGAACTTTAAGCTACAGCAATAAAGGCACCCCCTAGGCAAAATTTTTTAAAAAGCAGAGTCCCTATGTCCAAGAAACAAATTTCTTGAGGTTTTCTTCTTGTGCCAAACTTTTCATTTATATGTCACTTCAGGCTGGTGGATAGGTATTACAAACAGCTTTAGGACTATAGAGACTGACATGAGCAATTGAGTTATTTTAACAGCAACTGATATAGGAAGAGATCCCAGACCTTCTGACTTTCAATTTAAGGTTTTTCCCATCTCACTATAGTGCTTCAGAAGTACAACCAGGAAATATCACAGCATAATTACTGAACTCTGCCGTGGCTGGTATGGCTCAGTGGATTGAATGCCAGCCTGCAAACCAAAGGGTCGCTGGTTTGATTCCCAGTCAGGGCACATGCCTACGTTGCAGGCCTGGTGCAACCCAGTAGGGAGCGCATGAGAAGCAACCACACATTGATGTTTCTTTCCCTCTTTCCACCCCTTCCCCTCTATATAAAAATAAATAAACAAAAGCTTTAAAAAAACTAAAAAGCTACTAAACTGTCATATGAACTGTATATGAGTTAGCACATAGTAAATGTTTAATAACTGTTTCCTGAATTATCAGGGATTAATCTAATAAAAGAAGGAAACTAAAGTAGACTCACATCAGCAACATCTCTTGCCCTCTTACTGCAGAGTAGCTCTAATGAATCAGCTTAAGCTATGGAAAATGGGAGGAGAAAGAGCTCCTGTCCTCTACCTTTCTCTCCCATCTCTTTCTACATCCCGATACTGCCCCGTACCTGCACCACCAGGTTCCCTCGGCTCCGACAGAAGCGCTCCAACATCTTGAGGAAGAGGTGGGTGGTTTCCACCAGGTCAACAAGGAAAGAGCGGGGCTGGTATCTCTCATCAAACTTTCGAAAGAGTGCCAAGAACAGTTCTCGATACTCCATCACATAGAAAATGTTGTCTAGAAATGGGGGAGAGAAGGATTGGAAGGACTGGTCTGGAAAGTTTAGGACAAGGAGATGGGTGATGTTGGGACTGGGAAGAGTAAAATGCTGGTCAAGAGACGGGGAAGGCCAGAATCAGACACTGTGCTAGGACCTCACTTTTGATGATGCGGCTGCTCTCCCGCACAGCCTCATCTGGCGACATGTCCATCTCATTTACTGTGGCCAGAAGCTCCTGATAGGCCTTCAGAGCCAGGTGCATCCTGTGAGTTGAGGGAAAGAGAAGGACAACTTACAGGGGTGACTAACCTGTGGCCCGCGGGCCACATGTAGCCCAGGACAGCTGTGAATGCAGCCTAACACAAAATCATAAATTTACTTAAAACATGAGATTTTTTTTTTGAGATTATGTGTCACAATGTATTTAATGTGTGGCCCAAAACAACTTTTCTTCCAGTGAGGCACAGAAATGCCAAAAGTTTGGACACCCTTAAGTCTTAGGACATAGGCTAATGGAAATAGTACCACTCCCCCCAAAACAGTGCCATTAAAACCAGAATGGCCCAGCCAGTCCTTGCTCCCCAGCCTGACCACCTTAATCCTGAAACAGAAGAGAAAGCACCATCCTGAACTCAGGCATTCAGATTCCAAGCCTGGCCAAGATGTCTGTTCCTACTCCAATTCTCACCCACTCACCGGCGTGCCCAGGAGGCAGCTTCCTTGCGGTCAGTCAGCATCATCTCGTAGTAATTAGTGAGGTTCTGCTCAATGAAGTGGAAGGTACGAACACTGAGGGTCTCAGAGACCAGGCCTGGCTGGAAGGAGGCAGCCCGGTTGAAGGCCATGAAGAAAGCCAAGGCCCACATGTAATAGGTCTCATCATGCTGTTGAGCTTTCTCCCGAAGCAGGTTATCCTAACATCCAGGGAAAAAAGACCATTCCATGACCTCAGGACTTCCAGTTTCCTCCTGTCCTGTGATAATTGGGAGGACCCTGGGTACCATGGTAACAATATTCTAGGATCCATGATTTTAAGCCTCTCTTCTTCCCGGTGTTTCCACATTCATTCTCCCTTCTTCTGGAGGGATGTTTCATGAGAGACTTTTAACCTGCTACCCTTCTGACATCATCACCTTCTCTCAGGGGCACCCTATATCCTTCCCACCCACTAGTCCACACTCCAGGGTCAGCCTCCCACAAGCTCCTCCCCAGGCTGCCCTTCTTGCCCACCGCTGGCCTGGTGACCTCTCTACTCCATCCTTCCGAGGCTCTCACCTTCACCAAGCCCATGAGCCGGTTATAACAGTTCTCCAGGAACTCGGAGCAGAAGTCTCTGAGGAAGAGCCTCACATTGAGGGCAGAGCGGCGCTGAATGGACAGGTCCCGGGCAGCCTGGCGACGTTTGGGCACCCTTCGTGGCTGCTTTCCCAAATCTGAACTGTAGTTTCGGAGCTGCGGGGGTGGGTCGGGGATTAGAATTACTCCTAACAACTCTTTCCACGTCCCTGTTCTGCAGTTTTCTCAAAAGAAACTCTTAGAAAGCTCTCCCTCTTTGGAACTAAGTGAAGACAGAGGTAAAAACAATAATGCCAGGAGCCCTATTTTTCCTACAGTCTCCTACTCCGAGTCTCCTAACTGAGAAGCATTACCTCCAGAGACAGTTATCCTTAGGCTCCCCACCTCCCCAGTACGGAGTTCCCACCCCAGATGTGAGCACACTCACATTGTGGAGGCCTTTGTGAAAGATGAGGTCCCTCTCTCCAATAGATTTCAACCCCTGAACAATGTAAGAGCCCCCAAATCGAGAATGCCTGCAGTGAGAACACAAAACAAAAACAAAAACACAAACACTCAGGGTGAGCCCTCAATTCCCTGGAAGTTTTAGCCCCATGCTCCTTCATTAGCACATCAGAGCATGTTCTAACTGCAAAAATGCTATCTGGTCACCACTGGCTTAAAAGTCAGCCCAGGCCCTAGCATTCCACAGTGAAGAAACGGAACATGGCTAGAGCAGCTCCCTGCCACTCACCTGTTGCCTCGCTGAAGGGCCCGACTCTTCTTCTCAGCCATCTCTCGCTGGCGCAGCACCTCCAGTTCTGCCACATCTGTGCTCCGTTCCTGCGCTAAGCGCCCCTGTCCTACTCTTGCCAGCTGCTCCGGGTTCTAGATTTGGAACATGGAGGGAAGAGTCAGAAGGATGGTCTTTCCTTATTCTGAGTGCATTCCTACTGGTGACAGTGAACGAAATGGGATCGTTGACGGGACCCTACACTCAAGACATAACTCTTCTGTCGTCCCCCTCCCCACAGAGTGTTCAGCCATTGTTGTATGAGTAATTGTGGCCGCAGAGCAGAAAAGTACATGCATGAAGGGACAGGGCAAGGGGCCAGGGTCTCACCTGGTCACGAAACATAAGGGAGATGATCTCTAGCACGTGTAGGCTCCACTGCTGCTCAGTGGGTGAGCTGGCCAGGAAGAGGAGCAGGTCGTCCAGGCCACTGAGGTGAACTGCCCAGAGAAGCTGGTCGTGGACGCTGGCGTCATCATCGATCCTCTGAGCAGTGAGTGGTGAGGGGAGACAGGAGTCAGTCAGTCCCACGGCCCTGCCTTGACCAGGGTTCCCCACCCAGACTTGTCAGAGGATGAAAAAGCCAAAAAGGGCAGCGCAACCTAACCAAGCACAAGAACTCAAACAACCCAGGACCCTTTCCCACCTTCTCCTGATCAAGGTCAGCTGGAACATGGAGAATATTTCTGACCAGGAGCAGGATCCGCTCAATCAGCAAGTTGTCTTCCTCTTGCCGTTCCTCCCAGCCCTAGTCAGAAGCAGAGTTAGAGGAAGAGGCTTGTTGGGGGCTGCTCTGTGTGGTTTCGGAGACTGTAGCCCCACGAGAGTATGCTCTGAAAGGGGCTGGTAAGTCTCCCTGGAAAACCAGGTCATAACGCAGGGGGCAGGCATGACTCAATTCTAACACCAAGGGTCCCGCGGAAATCAGGCCTGAAATATGTATTTTTGTCCTCTGAAGCCAGCTCTGCTCAGCAATAAGCCCTGTTAGTATAACCCAAATGTTTGAGTTCAAGGTATAAGGAGTGAAACGCCCTACTTCATGAAATACACCTTTACAGCCATCTGGCACATGCATGTCTCGCAGACCGCAACCTGAAAAGATTTCTGTGTTTCTTTAATTATCTATAGGTAGTGTTAATTTTTTATGGCTATAGCCTGTTGGACATTGACTGATAAGCTATACACATGTGCTGTATCCCCTTGCACTTCCCAACACTAATAAAAGCCATGTCGGAGAAGGGCTTGGGGTATTTTCCACCACAGGGAATGGCCACCCCTTTTCCTGCCAGAGCAACAGGACTACATCAGGGACGACTCTTTATTTCTATCTGCAGTGGCCCTGGGGAACCTTGTGGGCCACAGTTCCCCCCCAGAGGCTCTCTGTGGAAGGCAGGCAACCCACCCTGGCTGGGGGACCACAGCACAGAGGAAAATCAGGATTAAAAAGAAAGAAAAAAGCTCCCTCTCTCCTTTCTTTTGCCTCTGTAACATGTTTCCTAAGCCCATGTAGTCCAGCTGGCTCACTTTTTCTGCCTCTGTGACTTTCTTTTCTTTATAACATCATCTATTTTTTAGAGATTTTATTTATTTATTTTTAGAGAGAGGGAAAGAGAAGGAGAAAGGGAGAGAAACAGTAATGTGTGGCTGCTTCTCACATGCCCCCTACTGGGGACCTGGCCCGCAACCCAGGCATGTGCCCTGACTGGGAATCAAACTCGCAACCCTTTGGATCACAGGCCAGTGCTCAATCCACTGAGCCACATCAGTCAGGGCCTCTGTGACTTTCTAAATAAATTTTTGCTTGTATCTGGCAGGGGGGGGGGGGCGCGGGGGGAGGAAGGAAGTAAGGAAGGAGAAGGGAGGGGAGGGGAGAAGGGAGGGGAGGGGAGAAGGAAAGGAAGGAAAGGAAAGGAAGAAAGAAAAGAAAGACTTCAAGTAGCCCCAAGGTAGGCAGAGACAACGAGACTGGGACCGTATCTCCAAACTCAGCCTGTCCTGACAATGCCAAACCTAGTACTCTACCCAGAGGAGGAGCAAGGTGCTAACTGTCCTTGGGATCTCGGAAGGTGGAGACTCACTTACCAGCTGTAGCAGCTCATACAAGGTTTCACTGAGGACCCCAAAAGCCTTCTCACTGGCAAAAGCCTACAAAAACAAGGGAATGGACCTTAAGTAGCTCCCACCCTCTCCTTCCACACTGCCCCCCCATTCTGCCTCAGGGACTTTGAAGGAAAACCTCACCTCTTTGTAGGCCTGCAAGTAAGCGAGCACCTGCAGAAAATGGTGCCGGAAGTTAGGCTCCTTGGGCACACTACCAAAACAGAGCAAGGCTGGTTGGGTCAAGTTCACCATCAGCCTGGGAAACAATGAAGGAAGGACAAGTTGTTACATTTTCCCACCACGTGCAAACACCAAAATCTGTCAGCTCAGACACCTAATGAATGCGGGCACGTGGTCAAAGTGGAAAGGCTGGGGAAACAACCTGATAACAGCATCAAAGAGAGGCTTGTCCTGGTGGTGCTGGGTAAGGATGGGAAGAAGGTCACTCTGCAGGATCTGGGCTGCCCCCAGCTGCTGCCGCACATCTCGCGTCTCGTCCTCATGCCTCAAGTAGCGGATCAGATCCTTCACACTCTCTTCAGGGACAGAACACGCACTTATGTGGATCCCTGGAAGAAGCTCCACCCAGCCCAAGTGCTTTTCATACACAAGGCTTCAGAAATTCAACAGTCCTCCGCAACACAAGCAACTTTTTTACCTGTTTCCTCAAATAGGTACTCACCTATGCAATCTGGTTCCTTGTGGTAAGTGTCTCCCTCCAAGTACCCAAGGGCACTACACGTGGCTAGAAGTTCGCAATTCATCTTGTACAAGTTCATACATCAGTGGAGCAGGCAGTGGAGATATAAGTAAGGCAGGTGGACGCAGGGGAGACAACAATGATGAGGCCTGCAGAGACAGGGAAAAATAACAGTTGTAGGACCCTCAAGGGAGAGGGAACTACAGGACAGGGCCCTAACGCTCAAAGTATTCTCAACAAGATTCTCAAACGCTTCACTTTTGTCAGAACCAAGTGCTGTTCCCAGTCCCAGGGAAAGATTACTCCTGTCCCTGTGGCACAATCAGCCACGCTGCTCTTAGCTGTGGCAGCTTCCTCTAAAAACACCTTTCTCTGTCCCACACCTCCCTCCAGGCCAACCCCACCCCAGGGCCCCCGCAGGAAATGTGCAGTACCCTGAGACCTAAGTTTAATGCCTGATGTTATCCCCCAGCTTTTACGGAACTGGTCCACTTCTCCAGCTGCCTGCTATCCCTCTACCCCTACCCAGTGCTGACCTACTTCCTGACTGCTCAGCCCTGTAGGAGTGAGCCAGTAAAACACTCAATGATAAGACCAGAAAGACTGAAGGGAGACGTCCCCTGGCTGCCCTTTCTCATGGGACCTGTACACCCTGAGACCGGGGCAATCTCTGACTCTTCTCAAAGACATATCCAGCTTTTTCTGACAGACCACTGGAATGTACAGATAGGCGCTCACATGCACGATCTCTCTCTCTCTGTGTCACACACACAGACCGATGGCTTCCCTGTCTGTACTTTCCAAGTGGCAGCCTAGGAAGCTGACAAGAACACAGCAGAGCTGGTTAGAAAGATGCTGAGTCAGCACAGCCTCCTCAAAATAAGACACACCACCACTCTGGCACTAAAAGGGGTGAAACAACAGACTTCTAACAGGAGAGACAAAGCCATGTGTGAAAGGCTCCCTGACAGATATCCTCACACATCCTCCCAGCTTCCCTCCCCCATAGCAGACCAATTAATTCTAAGTATAGATTAAATATTTTAAAAATTGGTCCCAGCAGAGCACTCAAACCTGAAAGGCAAAAGTAACAGAGATGGTAACAGCTACCTGTTACCTGGCTACCAAAATAAGGGGCAGGGTGGGGGTGGAGAGGAAAGCAGATAGGGAGGGAGCCACCCTTGTAGACAGGAGAAGGGAGGAAGTTCTGTAAGAGAACGAGGACTTCAGGTTCTAATGCCCTGCAGGGCTTATTGTTGTTGTTTTTTTAAAAGATTTTATTTACTTATTGTTAAAGTGAGAGGAAGGGTGAGAGAATGAAAAGGAGAGAAACGCTGATCAGTTGCTTCCTGCACACCAGGGACCTGGCCTGCAACTCAGGCATGTGCCCTGACTGGAAATTGAACTGCCAACCTTTTGGTTTGTAGAAGAATGCCCAACCCCTGAGCCACACCAGAAAGGGCCCCACACAGTTTTGACAAAACCAGAGAACAACAGGAAAAGTAGCGAAAGAAATGAATCAAGTGACCTAATGTAAAGCTCCCAGGCTAGGAGTCATGAGGCAAGCTGGCAGTCTTGGGCCTACTAATTAGAACTGGAATAAAAGAACTCTCAGCAGGAGTTTCAGCCCTCCCTAGTGAAAATACTATTACAGTAAAAAGCAGCCAGGGAGCTGCCAATATGGCTCAGTTGGGAGCATCATCCCATAGACCCAAGGTGATGGGTTCGATTCTCGGTCAGGGCGCATACCCAGGTTGTGGATTTGATCCCCAGCTGGGGTACATGGGAGAAGGCAACCAAGTTGATGATGTGTCTCTCTCTCTTTCTCTTTTCCCCTTCCTCTCTCTTTATAAGCAACGAAAAAATGTTGAGTGAGGATTAAAAACAAATGAAAAAAAATAAAATATATAATAAATAAATAAAAAATAAATAAATAAATAAATAGAAAGCAGCCAGGGACAGAAAACTTACAGTTCATTCCCTTTTCATACAGTTGACCAGAAGCTACTCACCTAGCTTCTCTCACCTCATCTTCCTCTCCTAGACCCACTGGTAGTCTGACTGTCTTATATCTCCATCACACATACCCATCCAACCCAGCACTTCTCAGATCCATGGCTCAGGTGCCTCTTCTGATTGACTATTCCTCACTCTCCAGGAATTTACACACACATATTCCAAGAAAGAGAGCCCCGCCATGCTCTCCAGAGCTTTGCTCAGTTTTTTTTCCTTCTTCTGTAAGGTCCACCCTCCTCCCTTAACTCCAAGAGTTGTAAACCTCTCTGACCTTCAAGATCAGCTCAAATGCCACTCCTGACTCCCTGAAGGTTTCCCTGACAGCCTGCAGCAGGATGGGGTGAGGGCACATATACGTACTTCCTCCTCTAGCACTAAACTACTCTTTTACACCATAATTACCCAGAATACATTCTTTCTCCTCTGCTAAAGATTGTCTTATGTATTTCTGCACGTACTTAATTTCTCTCGCATGGGAAACATTCAAGAAAAACTTGTACATGCTTCCTGGTGCAACAGAAAGAACAGTAACAAGGGTCAGAAAGTGGGGTCAGTGTCCTGGCTTCACTGTCTACCTGTTTATTCTTCAGCAAGTTAGCCTTGGCTTGCCCATCTGAAAAATGAGGAAAAATTCCTGAAAAATCTGAAAAAATGTGGCAGCCATGGAGGTCTCCACTCAGATTTCTTTTCAAGGGCTTGCCATTCACCTGCGAAGCACAAGGCTAACTAGCATCTCCCAGACCCACTCAGCCCTACTCTTTCCCAGCAGCCCCCAGTCAATGATGAAGCTCAGAGCACACGGGCAATTTCTGTCCAACAGGGACTCCAGGCAATCCTTGCTTCAGTCTCCCACTGGGTGGGCTGAGATGGTCAGATCTGCCTTGTGGTCTGAGGTTTTCCCTGCCCCCTTCTGCTCCCCTCTTTTATGGTTAGTGTGCTGTGAGAATCCAATTAAGTTACAGAAAAGCACATTGTAAATTGTGATGGATAATATAAAACTAAATTAAAAATTAGTGGTTCCATGCTTTATGACTTCACATACCAGTATATATCCCCCCCAAACTGGGAAAACCATCTTAATTTAACTGGTAATGAGGATATTAAAAATACAAACACTTTTTTAAAACCCCAGCCGTGGATGGTGTGACTGAGAGGACTGAGCCACCAGCTCGCAAACCAAAAGGTCATAGGTTAGAGCGCCAGTCAGGGCACATGCCTGGGTTGTGGGACGTGCCCTGTTGGGAGGTCCCCAGTAGGGGGCGTGCAAGAGGCAACAGACAGATGTTTCTCTTCCTCTCTTCCTCCCTCCCCACATCTCTAGAAATGAATTTAAAAAACCCCACCAACATCTCTTAACACCATTGTTTCATTAAAAAAAAGTTTAACATAAAAAACACTTATGATCTCATTCATGTCCTTCCTTTAAGATGCATAATAACCAAGCCTTCATGAAAAACTCCCTAAATTGCCCTTATTTTTCTCAATTTCCCTCAGGATGATAGAAATGTTATTACAGACTAGTACTGTTCCTGTCTGGCACTTAGAAATTATTCATTTGCATATGTATATTCTATTTACAGAATAAAAGCCATAAACCAGCTCAATAAAAGGAAGGCTCCACGAGGACTACATTTCATTTTATTCTGTTTATTGCTGCGTTCCTTGACACCTAGAACAGAGGTGGGCATACAGAGAACATGTGATACTTATTTTCTGAATGACTTTATTTTGCATCAACATATTATTCCAAG
The DNA here is from genome assembly GCA_004027475.1 of Anoura caudifer. Classification (NCBI taxonomy): domain Eukaryota; kingdom Metazoa; phylum Chordata; class Mammalia; order Chiroptera; family Phyllostomidae; genus Anoura; species Anoura caudifer. The sequence continues at coordinate 42,975 of PVKU01007346.1, forward strand.
CCATACCCTTTGGAACCAGTGAGACCATTTCAGGGAATATAACCCCAAAAAATAATCCAAAAAAAGAGAAAAGAAATCACTTCTACAAAAACGAAACCTCTTCCTAGTCCACTCTAGTTTACAAAATGCTTCCACAGCATCATTGCACTTTGAGTTGAACCCCACAACAGTCCCCAGTGACTGATACAAAGTATCTCCACTTTACAAATGAAGACACAGGCCCAGAGAGAGAATGAACACCCCAGTAAGATATTTATTATAGATGGGTTATCTTTACTGGTAAAGCCTTGGAGACAACCCAGATATCCCAAACCCGGGGAAGAGCTAGGAAAACTTTCGAATATTAATAAACTATGTATCATATAAAAACCATGCAAACAAAAATTCAAAAGCTATATTAAAAAGGGCACAGAGTAGAATATTCACAATAACCACATAAATACATGGATGATATCTGAAGCAGATGAGGGATCTCAGAAATTACTAATACAGATGGTGCTTCTACTTTAAAAATAAAGGTAATTCATTGTTTTTAATTCTTTTGGTGACTTCAACAAAAACAGCAAAGGTAGCCTAGCTACTGCTGTTCTCCCAGGCTTTCTCTCCCATCCCCTTTCCTAGCCCAAAGGTGGGCTGGCAGCTGTTCGCTGCTTCTACCCATAGAGATTCGGAAACCTCTTCTGCTTCACTCAAAGTATAGTCTCCTTTGATCTCCCTCCCCAGCCCTTCATCTTTTTTTTTTTTTTTTTTTTTTTTTTTCATCTCCCACTGTAAGTGAGTTTTGAAACAGCCCAAACTCTTGTATTTTTGTGAACATCAACAGTTAACCCTGATGCAGAGACAAGAGAGTGGGGTCCCACTGTAGTTACCTCCACCAAATCCTTTCCTCCTACTGAGGTGGAAAAGCAGAAACCACATGTGCTGTTTCCAGACAACTGAACAGAACAGATACACAAAAGCCCATAATTTCTCTGTTCCAATCAAAGCACTTTATGCTACTTCCTGAGTTTTCTACTTTGAAAAGAAATCCCCCCAGGCCACCTCTTCACCCACAGCAGAGGCAAAACAGAACTGGCCATTCTAGCTTGCCAAAGAACCAATAGCAAAAAGAAATTCTCTTGGATGTTTCATTTCAGGGAGTTTTGTTTTGTTTTATTGTTGTTCAAGTACGGCTATCTCCATTTCTTGCCCAATGCTTTGTTTTGTTTAAATACAGACTGGTATAATGTAGTGGTTCCAAAACTTCTGGATTTTTATGGATGAGACTTTAATCTTTTTTTTTTAAATTTAGGAAGACTAACATAAGGTTGCCAACTTTAAACTTTGTAACATGCTGACATGCACGATGACGACAACAAAAGCCAAGCATACACTGCTGGTCTGACTGTCGAAGGTGAGGCTGCTGTGGAAAATGTTTGGCATTCCCCAAAATGAGTTATATGTCACACAGCACACACAATCCCACTTCTAGGCATGTATCTGAGAGAACGACAAGTGTGTACACACAATAACTTATAGTACATGAACATTCATGGCAGCACTATTTATACTAATCAAAATGTGGAAAAAAAACAAATGGAAATCGACTGATGAGTAAACAAAAAGTGGTATATCTATACAATGGAATATTATTTGACAATAAAAAGAAATGAAGTCCTAGCTGGTGTGGCTCAGTAGATTGAGTGCCAGCCTGCAAACTCAATTCGATTCCCAATCTAGGGCTCTTGCCTAAATTGCAGGCCATGTCCCCAGTAGGGGGTGCCCTAGAGGCAACCATACATTGATGTTTCTCTCCCTCTCCCTCTCCCTCCCTTCCCATCTCAAAAAAATAAAAGTAAAAAAACCCAAAAACTAAAAAAATGGAAAAAAAAAACCTGAACAAAAGAAAAAAATGAAAAAACAAAACTTGTAAGCATTGCATTCAGTTGAAAGAAGCCAGACACAAAAGGTCACATATTGTATGATTCCATTTACATGAAATGTCCAAACCAGGCAAATCCATAGGGACAGAAAGTAAATTAGTGGTTGACAGGGACTGGGGTGAGGAGGGGTGGGGTGCCACTGCTCAGTAGGCATGTATGGGGTTTCTTCTGGTGGTGTTGAAAATATTCTAAAATCAGATAGTGGGTAATGGTTGAAAAACTCTGAATTATATACTTTAAAAGGGTAAATTTTATGGTATGTGAATTATATCTCAATACAGATGTAATAAAAAACACCCCACACAATTGCTATATATTCTATTTTCACTACTTAAACACTCCAAAAACTAAGGACAAAATCTCAGGATAAAGTAGTCTTTTCATCTGATTAATTTGATTTTATGAAAACATTAATTACATTGTATTTTCACATTTCATCATTGACAGACAAAAACTTTGCCAAACATCTTAGGCCTAGCAGACATGGACATTTAAAAGTGATGTTACAGTTACTTTCCTCACCAAATATAAGTACCAAGTAGTTCAGATAAAGCAATATTCATTTGAAACTAATACTCATAGGCCTCAAAATGCAAGAATTAAAGGAAAACAAGATAAAATATTAAGTACACTTGCCATTCAAAAGAGAAAATTAACTCATTTCTTGAAAATGAAATAAAGCCAAAGAAAAAACTGTCCCAAACCAACCCTGTTTGAAGAACTAGTTTTGAGAATCACTAATATGAAGAGAACTGAGGCAGGATAGTAAGAAGCTAGGAAAATTCCTTGCCAAGTGGAATGAAGAAACTGAGGCAGAGAGCGGAACAAACTGGCAAAGTTCAGGCAGATATAGGTCACCGGGTGCGTAGCAACAGGCAAAACCGGTGTCAGAGGACGCGCCAGGGTGGCCTGTCCTCCCCTGGCATATCTCCGATGCTGATGGTGTAGTTTAGATCCCCCAACCTTTCCTCCCTAGAGATAACAACTAAGCCTCAGCTGTATTTTAGCTCCAGGCCCAGAAAAGCAGCAAACCAGGCAGGTGATACCAGGACCAGCTGTGATGTGTAATGACCCCCTGAAAGGGCACACCTGGAAAAACTGATGAGCATGCTACTGAGATTTCCCTTGAGATCCCCTAAAGTCCCCACCTTTGGAAAGTAGATAAAACCCCATGAGACAAAGAAGTCAGCACACCCTCCTTGGAGCACAACCACCTGATACTCCTTTTCAAGTAAATTTTCTTTCTACTAAACGCTAAGGGTCCCCACAAGGCTTGTAACCAGGGGAGCAATGAGCAGCGCAGGCAGCTAGTCCAGGGCTAACCCCCGACCCTGTCTCCAAGCCCCCTTTTCTCTGACTTTCCAGTAAGCTGACAGCAGCCCTGCAGTGGCTCCTTCCGTTTCTAGAACGTTTCCAGAGAGCCAAAGCAATCCCACCTAGGCTCTTCTGTGGATTCTTCAATCCTAGGCCCGCCCTTGTTTCACTGTCCCCAGCTTTAATAAACACACCCAACATCATCAGATGGGCTCGTCTGGTGAAATCTCCCCTGCACAAAGTCAAGAACCCACACATTCCCGGCTGGCCCAAGGCAGACTTACTCTGGGCTCAGTTCCCTTCGGAACAGTGACTTTTGGCATTTGAATTCCAGTACTAAGCTGGTGATCTTTGAGCACGTGGCTTAACCTAAACCTCAGTTTCCTTATCAGTATACTGAGAAAATAAATGGAGAAGTTTAAATGAGTTCATGGCAAGCAGTGCTCCTTAAAGTGCGGCCAGCAGACCACAGCTGATGCACACTGTTTGCAGTCTGCATCAAGATAAGTACAAAAACAGCCCTGGCTGGTGTAGCTCAGTGGATTGAGTGTGGGCCTGCAAAGCCAAGGATCACGGTTCAATTCCCAGTCAGGGCATATGCCTGGGTTGCGGGACAGTTCCCAGCAAGGGATGCATGAGAGGCAAACACACATTGCTATTTCTCTCCCTCTCTCCTTCTCTTCCCCTCTAAAGATAAATAAATAAAATCTTTAAAAAAAAAAGATAAGTACAAAAACAAAGCATAAGCATGTAGAACATCTCACAGAAATTTAAGTTAGTTTTGTTGAATCTAATAATAAAGCCTATATTCTGTATGTTTTTTTTTTTCCATACAGAAAATGAGAAAAGTTGCTTTTCTGGTAATACTATTTTGTGAAATACTAGCATTTTACAAAAGTACTTTTATGTCAATCATATCTCAATAAAGCTGGAGGGGGAAAAAAGGTAATGATCTGCAACAAATTGGTGGTAGCGGGGCAGGGGGGGGAGGGCAGTGGGGGACCCTACCTGGTCCTTCATCAAAATAATTTCAGAAGCACTGGTATCCAGTGCTTTACTGAGTGGTAAGCACAAAGGAAGAGCTCTCAAAACATTAATGTCCTCTGTCCATCTTCTGGGCTCCACAGTCAGTCACTAAATGCTTATAGAAGAGCCTTCTCAACAAAGATGATGTCGTGCAAGTGCAGTGGTGGTACAAAAAAATTCTACTGCAGAAATAAAACCCACATAATATGGAACATACAATGTAAAGGACAATAGAAACTCTAAATAAGTGATAGTGAAAAAGAATTTCTGGAACCCTAGGGCTCTGTTCAGGATACAGTGGTCATGGAGGTTTTGTCAAAGGAAGTGTAATTAGAAGTGGACTTTAGAAGGCTGCATAGGATTTGGGCAGCTGGGAGGAGGCACATTCAGGCAGAAAACAGCCAGAGCAAAAGCAGAGAGAGCGCCACTATGAATAGGTGAGTCTAACAGGAAAGCAACAGAAAGGAAGCTGGAGCCTGCTTTATGAAAAACGTTGTCTTTGTCCATCAATTCAAGGATATAGAACCTAGACCAGGGAGTCACTGAAGATTTCTGAGCTGAAGAACAGAATGATCAAATCAGGACGGCAAAAAGCAGGACCACAGACCCCACCATTGTATCACTACACACATGACTCTCTCTGTGGTTTCAGTCTTTTTCCCTTTCACTGCACTCACCCCCAAGAGATCCCCAACCTTGGATCAATGAAACCATCTGCTTTCTAGGCTCTTAAATCAACTCGGATTTGCTGGGAAAAAACAAACAATCCCACATAGTGATACACAACTAACGAGCAGTTTCCTACTTGAACAGGGCTCTCCCCCTGGCCCAGCAAATCTTTTCTGTGTTCCTGGTCCACTGCCTCTTCTTTTCCCCGAGGAACAGCTGTTTCTACCTTACACCATTATCCTCCAGCTGCTTTACTCCTTCTTCCCACACACCTCCCACCTGGTCTCCCTGCCTCCTTCCTCTTAGGAACTGAGGTCATCAGACATGAACTCCCTCCATCCAAGCCTAAAAACGTATTTCAAATGCCCACCCTGACTTCTTTGCTTCTAACATAGGCCCTCCGTTTGTCTGACTGACAATCACTTTCTGTCCCTTAGTTGGTTATTTCTATTTCCAATTTTCTCTCTATACAGACCGCACCCCCATAAGTTCCTCAAAGCTCTTCCATCTTAGGGACAGAACGCCTAACATAAAAGGACACCTTTCCTTGGCTCCGTATTAGCTCTCCTCCTCTCCTTTAACGCTGATGCTCCCAGGCCTGCACCGTTAGTCCTCTTCTTCACTTTACACAGCCTCCTTGCACAAATTCACCCACACCCCCATCTTCAAGTACCATCTCTGAACCATTAGCAAGCAAATCTGTGTGTCACTTGCCCCTTCGCACTCCCATGGTGCCAATCCCATCACACTAATGAACAGTATTGCCCCCTTCTACATCTCAAAGATAACTCACACTCAACGTGTCCAAAATTGAACACCTTCCCCCCAAGTTTGGCTCCACTTATGTTTTAGATTTTTCAGGAACTGACACTCTCTACTTAGCTATTCACGAAAGAAACCTAGGAGTCATCCTAGATACCTCAGGTCACTGACTCAGGCTAATTCTTCCTTAAGCTCTCCTATCCAGTCGCTGTTCATCCCTGAACTCAGGACTTGAGCTAAGGCAGTGGGACCTGCCTTACTTCAGGCCCTGAGTATCCCTTGTTTAGATTATATTCAGTTGCTTCCTAACTGCTTTCCCTGCCTCAATCTCATTCTCTTCAATCTGCCCATAATATAATCACCACATTTGGCTGTGTGACCACCTTGCCTGAAACCCTTTAATGGATACATAAAAAAAAACTTCATAGTGATTGTCTCTGGAACAACTGGGGCGGGGGAGTCATCAGAAGAAATATCTACCTTTCACTTTAGTACTGTTTGAAGTGTCTACCATTAGCATGCACAACTGCACAACTACACAACTGGCTCAGTGGCCACAAATGCTTACAATACAAAGTCCTTCAAGATCTGTCTGCTTTTAAGCTTCTCTCTCAGAACACCCCTCCGTCTGGCCCTGGAGTCTACCCACTCATCTTTTAAGACTGCCCAAATGGCATTCACCTCCTGCCTTCTCCAGACAGAATGGACCTCTCCTTCATGCCATTTAATAAAGTTCTATATAGCATTTACAGCTCCTGTTGTACATAACACTTAAAGGGATTATTTAAAATGTCTGTCTCCCTCCATTAGCCTTAGATTCCCTAAGGGCAGGAATTTTTTCTTATTCACCTTTGAATATTCAGAGTCTAGTTACTGAATCACAGTTGGGAGGGACAGGTGAGGATGACGGGAAGGCCTGGATAAAAGTGCTTTGGAAATGCTCATCAGGTGATTCTAATTCAATCCCCGTTAACAACTACACTGTTATATAAATTCCTTGAGATCAGAAATCATTGTGTTCACCACAATGTAGATGCTTAATGTATGGTTTCTAATCTGAACCCAAGCAGACAAGTTTCAAGTTGAGGAAGGAAAAGTTAGGGCTGAAGATGTGGAGGCATCAGGGTATGTCAGAATAGTGTGTGAAGTTGTGGAAGTAGACAAGCTTACCCAAAGAGTTTGGAGTGCAAAGGAAGGAAGCCGAATCAGCCTTCTTTGTCACCCTGTAACTGCAACGGACTCATTTACATGTGTTTTTCCTTCTAGACTGAGCTCCTCAAAGGCAGGAACTCTATCAGGTTCATCTCTGTCCACTTGACATTGAGCACAGTACAATGCAAGGTACGTGTTAGGAGCTCAGGGACCTTTTACTGAGTTGTACCAGTGCCACTGGTAATAAAGGGAGGTACAATACTTTAAGGACACAAAGAAGTGACTACTTTGGCTCAGGAGAGCTGGAAATAGAGGTTTTCAGATGGACAATTGAGCTCAGTCCTGAAAGAGAAGTTTATCTGGCAGAGAAGTGGTCAGAACTTCAAGTAGAGGGAACATCGGGAGCATAGGTACCAAGGAATGAAAGAGCACAATGCAGATACACCCTTTCCATGTGGCTGGGAGTCAAGTTAGGGAGCTTTAGAAAATAAGGCTGACAGAGTCAGGGCCAGACTGTGAAAAGCCATGGACACCCACCTAAGGATTTAAGCCAAACTGTGGGTGGCCTAAGAGGAGTTTTGAATCTAATCTGGAGTGGCCAGATTGACTTTGTATAAAGGTTCCTCGCCGCATGAGGAGCAGAGTAAAGAACTGAGAGACTTACGAAAGGAGCTAATTAAGTATCTGATGTTCCAGAGTCCTGAACCTGATAGTGGCTGACGGTCCAGTTAATAAACCCACACAGAGGCTGTAATGTCCTTAAATCTTATACCCCAGGGAAAGCAGGGAACGGAATAAGAAATCCATACTATACAAACCCAAGATATAAGTCAGAGACGTGTAAATTCCGGCTCCCACTAAGACGCACATCTGTTTTTTCGGGTCTGAAATGGATGGGGCGTTCCGAAGTGAACTTTCTCTTCTACCTCGGGGTTCTGAACCCCTTCCCATCACAACCCCACCCCCACACAAGGACCAAGCTGTACCGAGGGAAGGCCATTGCGTCCCCCAACCTAGGACGCTGGGTGGGAAACTGCGCGTGCGCACCTAAAGCGCGCGCCCCGCCCTTTGCCTTTAAACCCGGTGGCGGGAACGGGAACTCAGCACCTTCCAGAGTGTCCCATTGCTTCGCGGGGGCACAGCTCTCTTAGAGCCATCTCATCCACACACTCACCCGCTCCCCGCCGGTCCTCAAGATCCCCGGGGAGCCAGCGGCCCTCAGGTGTGGAGCCGTAGGGTTTCCCGCCACCTAGCTCGGTGGGACCGGTCTCCGCTTACGTGCGGACCGGCGCAGGGCGAGCCGGACGGGTCCACGTGACCCGAGCGGGGAGGGGGTTTGGTGATAAAGTAAGGAAAGGGAAATGAGTACACGAACTGTTTCATCTGAGTTAGTCCCCTACATTGAGCCTAAAGTCACAATGCAGTGAATTTTCTTTTGACTTAAAAGTAATAGGAATCAAAATCCGACTAGATGTGAATTTACAAACATTCTTCCCCTTCTCCTTGTCAAGTGGATTATTCCAAAGTCTTACGTGGTTAGTTAGAAAAGTACGGCTTTATTTCGGAGGAAATGTGGAATTGAGCTACTGGGAACGGTGGTCTTTTGTGGGGCTGGGTGTCTGTCTTACTGGAGGTATAGGTTTAGAGTTTGCGAAGTATGCTGGAGGCTCCTAAAAGGAAGAGATCAACAATAAATATTCATCGGTCAGTCGAGAGTCTCCTCTGGCCTCAGCTGAGATGAGCTATTTTGCCAACAACAAAAGACAGGGCTCAAAAGACTACTTAAGTCCTTAATTATTAAGTATTTGAATAGCAGGAATCAGTTTCTGGGATATAAGAAAAGTTAAAAGAGATTTGATAAGATGAAAGGACAGTTGAGAGGAAAGTGAAAAGCACACAAAAAAGAAAAGAAAGACGACTATAAAACTAGTGATAAAAGCAGAAAGATGCCATTTGAAGAGTCTTTTGATCTGCTCTAAATAAAAACTCTGAGGGTCAAAGCCTCGCCCTTCTAGCCTGTCTCCACCTTTGACTTTGCTCCAGGCATCAGATTGCCTGTTTTTGCCCTGGAGCTGTTCTGGGACTTAAGTACCATCTGCCTGGAGGCCCTGCTGGGAATATCAAGCAGAACAGTTCAGCTACTAGATTTATCTAGATTCTAGGCTCACCCATCCCTTGGTTGGTGAGCTCACTGGCACAGGGCCTCCAAATGGATCCATCATGCCAGAATGAAGACAAACCCCACCAGTGGATGTAGACAGGTTTATGTGGCTTTACAGACAGTTCAAACCCCAGCATTCACTTTTCTCAGAGTTACTTCCCAACCAAACCCCTGGGGCAAGCATCCCCGAGATAAGTAAGCCTACACTCTCCCATTAACTTCCCCACAACTTTTTGGTACAATTACATCCTGAACTGGGGCTAATACTGGCATTTCTTCTCTTCCTGCTCCAGCCCCTTCTCCCAACCTTGGAACACCTTGTGTCCTCCATGTCTCTCATCTGCTTCCTGTGAGGAGTACTCCCTGCTTCCCCAATCCCTCAGAAACCTAGAACCATGCACTTGACTGGCATAAGGGTAAAGGCCAGGAACTTAAGGTCTTGGTTTCCTGAGCTCATCACACTGGGTTGGGAGAGGAAGGTAAACAGTGATACCTCTTTTCCTTTCCCTGCTTCTCCTGCTGCGCCCAAAACTCAGACACAGCCACATTTGCTCACATTCACACACACAATCATGCACAAACAACAGCGGAGAGAGGTGGAGTGGGGAGGAAGGGAAGTTTGCACCAACCAGCTCATGAATGCAACTTGAAAGATTTCACACAGGAAAAAAAAAAAAAAAACAACCCTCACACATAAATTAAAAAATAGAGAAGTACATGCCCCTCCCCACAATCTCCTTCTTCATCCAGGGGCTAGCTTAGCCCCTCAATGTAAACCCAGAAGGTTCCTACTCCCTCTATCCAACTGTAGCTTCTACAGGGCCTGGGTCTTCAGTTCAACAGGTTCCCCTGTGCCTTCTGGTTGTCCATTGGAGTCACTGGGCCTGGTTCCCTTGAGGATAGACAGTCTTTCAGAAACACTTTTGAGCCGGGGGAAGAAGAGAAAGTCGTAGAGGAGACTTCCCAGGCCCGCTCCAATGATTGGGCCCACCCAGTACACCTGTAGGAAGAGGAAAGGCATAATCAGGTTTGGGGAGAGCGCCAAGAGCAAGGCTGCTGTTTTCCCAACTCCCTCGGTAGGAAACAGACATACTTGGGTACATACTTTGGCACCATTAAAGCAGAAATCAGTGTTTGTGTGTATGTGTGTATTTAAAAACTCTAAACTGTTCCACTGTCTGCACCTTAATATCCATCATTTCTTCTCTGACTCATCAAATCATCCCTTTACCCCACAGCCCTTAGCATATGTGCATTCTATTTGTTACTAGTTCGCACTAGTTCATAAGTTACTTTGAAAAAATTTTTAGTTGTGACAAAATGCACAGAATATAAAATGTATCATCTTAACTATTTCTGTTATTATTGATTTGAGAGAGAGAGGAAGGGAGAGGGAAACACTGATTTGCTGTTCTTCTTGCTCATGCATTCGTTGGTTGCTTCTTGTATGTGCCCTGACAGGGGATTGAACCCATAACCTTGGCCCCTGCAACTTTGATGTATTGGAGCAACGTTCTCACCCCTGAACTACATGGCCAGAGCCCTTCACCATTTGTCAGTGTGCCTTCAGTAGTGTTGAGTACATTCATGTTGCTGGCAACAAGTCTTTAGGACTCTGTCATCTTACAGAACTGAAACTCTATACCCATCAAACAACAACTCCCCATTTCCTCTCTCCCAAGCCCCTGTCAACTACCATTTTGCTTTGTTTCAATGAATTGACTAATCTAGATACCACATATAAGAGGAATTATACAGCGTTTGTCTTTTTGTGACTGGCTTACTTCATTAACTATAATATTCTCAAGGTTCATCCATGTTGTAGCATATGACAGGATTTTCTTCTCTTTTAAGGCTGAATACTATTCCACTATATGTATATACTAAATTTTATTTATTAACTCATCTGTGGGGGACACTTGAGTTGCTTCCACCTTCTGGCTATTGTGAATAATGTGGCCATGGAAATGGGTGTAGTTAAAAAAAGGGTTTTTTAAGAGTCTAAAGTGAAAGCACTTATTAGTGAAGCAGTGAGACAGAGAGTGGGCTACTCCACAGAGCAGCCTGAAAATGTTTTTGAATTATTTTCATATGTTTTTTCTGGCACATAGACAAAACAAACAGCCAATTTTTATCAAGGACTTCTTCCATACCAGATTCTGGGCTAAATATTTCTCACATAACTTTCACACTTACTTCTCATAATAGTTCGCTTTATAGTAAGGAAGCTGAGGAGCAGAAGGATTGTGCTCTTGCCACGGTCACACGTGGGGCTAGTAAAGTGCAAGGACTGGATGGGGCCCAGCCCATTTGTGCTCATTCACACTCTGACTGCCGAGAGTAGACATTTTTGTCTTCCTGTTCTGTTGTCTGTCCTGACAGTGTTAGTTTTGGAATCCAGTGGATAATTAGTAAAATTCCCTGATTAACCAGCAAAGGAACAACATGAGCAAGAGCCTTTCTTTCTAGCAGAATAATGACTCCTGCTCACACAGGCCTCCCGAACTCTGTGGCAACCCACTTAGCTGAGCGCTGGTACCGCACTCAGCACATCCAGATGGAAAGCAGGAACCAAAGCTGGAACCTGCAGTCCAAACTTGGAACCTGCGGTCCACACCCCTCCAGGAGGGCTTCAGCATCTTGCTCCTCTCCCCTCACTCACCCAGTGGTTGGTGAAGTTTCTGGTCAGAATGGCAGGAGCAAAGGAGCGGGCAGGGTTCATGCCTGCACCAGTATAATATATCTGCAAAAGACACAGCTGTAACTGAGACACTTCCCTCCACTCCACCCAGCTTCTCTCCATGAGGTCTGGCACCTTGCCTCCAGCCAGCAGCAAGAAGGGAAGGACAACGGCATGGGAGTCCCACACTGGAATGAAGGTACTGATGCTCCATCTGGGGACAGACTACGGATCTACAGGCTAAGTCCACATCCATCCATGATGCATGTATTTCTACTTTGGGTTCAAGAAGGACCAGTTACAGCAGTCACAGGAGGGAATAATAGTAAGGGTTGATTCCTCTGCACTGAGTGATATGAGGGAGGTGGGTAATGTTCATGTTCAATAGTCAGGTGGGTGGGAAGAAGCCTTAAAAGTTGGGAAAGGTTTGGGGGCCCTGGAATCCTTAAATGAGAAGTGGCTCCCCTCTCCTGCTTACCCCAAAGAGGTGCCCCAGGGTGAGGGAGAAGCCAACGGCCAGGGCCACGGAGCCCAGGCGGCCATTCCGCCTCTCGTCGTAGGTGGCAAAGATGCAGAGCACAAACTGCAGCGTCAGGAAGATCTCCACCGTGGTGGCCTGGCCCACACTCACCCCAGGGTGCAACTAGGCAAAGGAAGAAGAGAGGCAGCTCATTAGGGCTGTCAGTGTTACCTTCTCAAGATTCCCTAGGCAGGACTCCCCCCCACCTTATGGCATCAGTTTCCTAGAGGCGAAGAATAATACAACCCTTTTCCTAGTAACTGTATTTGTTTCTAACTTCTCCTGATGTTGGAAATAACTGCACCCAGTTTTGCAGATGCAGAAACTGAGGTCCCATAGGTAAAAGAAGTTTCCTCAAGAACCTGCAAGGATTGGAAGGAAAGCTGGGACCAGAACTCAGGTTTCTTGATTTGCAGCCCGGAGCTCTGTGCCTTCCTTATCCCTCCAAAGCATCTGCTGATCTACCCCACCGTGAAGCACGCACAGGCAGACACAAAAAATGTCCTTGACCCCTGGGGTACCGAGCCACTTGCACCAAGCAGGTGTCAGGACACCAGGTTCCCTCAGCCCCACACAGTTGGTCCTTACCGTGTTAAGTGCTAAGTTCCCTCGGACAGCAGGCGGGGTAACACTATACAGCACAGCAGCCCCAGCCACAGCTCCCAGGAGTTGGGCTGCCATATAGCAGAAGGCACGGAGCAGGGACATCTGGGAGCCCACAAGGAAGGCAAAAGTGACAGCAGGATTGACATGGGCTCCACTGATGTGGCCCACAGACTGCACCAGAGTAGCCAGAGCCAAGCCAAAGGCCAGAGCCACCTGTAGGACATGTAGGGGTCCAGAGGCCCAGCGCAGCGAGGCCCCCAGCCCGAAGAAGACATAGAAAAGGGTGGCAAAGAACTCAGCAAATATGGCCCTCCAGAAGGAGGCTGACCTCAGTTCCCACATGGCAGGGGGGTTGGGCACAATGCCTGGGTCCCTGATACCCCCCTGGCCTGATCTGGGGGGACAGTCCCCTTTATAGAGGACTCTTAATCCCTGGGAGGGGCAGGCTGAGGTGGCTGGTCCAGCCTTTTAACCCCTTCACAGATGCAGAGGGCAGGGCCCTCCCATGCATCTGATAGAGCTGCTGGATTTCTCCCTCCTCCTCTTCTGGGAGGTGAGCAGAGTCATGGGTGTAAAGTGGGGGCTCTGAAAGGAAGGGACCAAGAACAGGGGGACTGAAAGAGTCCCTTTCTTGTCATGTCAAAGTTAGAGTTCATAGTCCTGACTGACCTCTGTGTTAGAACATTCCTCAACTCTGCTTGGAAGGTCAGTCAAGACTAGTTCACTTTATGGAGTGTGAGACTGTGCTCTGGGGGTCCTTGGGGCTCCTCCAAGTGGCCAGGAGTAAGGGGGTGGGGATGGGGGCAGGAATGGGGTGCAGCAGGGATGCTGGATAACTGAAGAGAATTCTTTAGTTCTCTGGGATTAGATGGCCTTCTCCCATTGGCTGATTAGGGCTGGAATCTGTGGACCCTGCAGCTCTGGGACAAGAATAGTTCTGCTGTGTCTGGCTTTCTCTGAGCTGGGTTCCCTACCCACAATCTATGCCAGCACCTCCCTTTCCCAACCCTCAGCCTGGCCTTTTAAGCAACAGAGACAGATGGGGGGAAGAACTATCTTCCATGGATAGGCTGAGAGTGGGGTTAGGCTAGGGAGGGGGAAAGGGTCAAATCTCAGAATCAGCTCACACTCTATCTCCCTGACTCCTAACAGGAGAACTGAAAGGAAGCAAACTGATTCGTGGCTGTGGAGCAATGGGAGGGTTTAATGCCTCATACCATGGCTGCTGCGATCAGGATGCTGCAGCCCCAAACCTTGACCCTTTGGGAAGGGTTGGGGTGGGGGTGTCTGGGGAAGCAGGCTGGTCAGGAGAGAGGAAGGGACAAGATGGGAAAGGAAAGCTTACAGAAACAGGTGCTGTTGTGCTCAGCTTGGTGAGGGCCTTGGCACCCAGAAGTGGGGGCTGTGTGGCGGTGGAGAAGGCAAAGCAGGACATGTTGGGAGGCTCTGCTCTCTCCACATTGTGGCAAGTCATAAAGGCCACAAGCTTTTCTCGTGAAGCCCCAGAGGAGAACAAAAGTTTAAAAGATAGGCCTGCAATACTGGTGCCCTGGATCAGTCCCATCCAGCACGCTGTGGGTTGAGAGGAGGAACAGAGATCAGGGCCTGTGCTCCTCTCCTCCGATACCCAGTTTGGGGAGGGACAGGAAGAGTTATCGCAAAGGCTGACGGCCCATCTAACTCAGCCACGTGCAGGAGTTGCTGCTGAGAACAGGTGAGAGGGCGGGCACCCAAGGGGACAGGACCTTCCAATTTCATGAGAGAGGAACAACCCATCAGAGGTCCTTGGAGTCTCCTGTGTTTTGAAAATCAATCTCCTGACTTCCGGCCCTATAACCCTTGCTGCATCTCACCCAGTGATGCTCCCAGATGCCAGTCATCACTGCTGGGCCCAGGGAGTGCATAGGGTTCACGTCACTTCTGAAAAGGACCCCTGGACAGGAGTGACGTAGTACATCACATGTCAAGAGGAGAGACGTTAGCAACAGATACTTTGGTTCAGGTATGGGAGAGGATGCAAGGGGACAGAACTAGGTATGATTGCTGGTGGGAGTGTAAATTGGGATGATCACTTTGGAACACAGTATTGCACCATCTCATAAAGATAAACATACTCTTTGACCCAGGGATTTCAATTCTCACTTATATACCCAAGAGAAACTTTTCTCTATCTCTATGAGGAGACATGCTTGGGAATGTTTAGAGTAACACAGTAGCAAAAAACTTGAAGCAACCCAAATGCCCAATGACAAGAGAGTAGATGAATGAAGAGTGGTATGTTCACATAGTGAAAAATTACTCAGCAGTCAAAATGAGTGAACCACCACAGTGACACTCGATAATAGGGATGAATCTTAACAATAACATATCAAGAAAAAAATAGTCCCAGAAGACTATACATGGCACAATAACCATTTCATAAAGTTAAAAAACATCTAAATAGAAAATATGCTTTTCAGAATACTATAGATGAGATGAAACTACACACACAAAAAAAAAGACAACAAAAACTGACGAACACAGGATCCAGGATGGTTTTTACGTTGGGTTTGGGGGGCAAGGGCATGGAGTGGGACATTTATGTACATATGTGTTGATTTCTGTAAGAGACTGCTAAGGTTCTAGTTTCTCTTGTGGGTGAATGGTTAATAATTATGATTATTATCTTTTTTCGAAGATTTTTATTTATTTATTTTTAGAGAGGGGGAAGGGAAAGAGAAAGAGAGGGAAACATCAATGTGTGGTTGCCTCCCACACGCCCACTACTGGGGACCTGGCCCATAACCCAGGATTATGCCCTGACTGGGAATTGAACTCGCAACTCTCTGGTTCACAGGCCAGCACTCAATCCACTGAGCCACACCAGGGCTGTGATTATTATTTGAAAAAACCCCAAGGAAGTGGGAGCCAGATATAGGCCAAGGAGAAGGGGATGTCATGGACAGAGATCTCTTCTGTGCACTTGAAATCCATTAAGATCCCTGACCGGTGTGGCTTGGTTGGTTGGGCATCATCTCACAAAGTGAAAAGTCTCTGGTTTGATTCCTAGTCAGTCCTTGGTTCTGGTGTGTAGGAGAGGCAACCAATTAATGTTTCTCTCTCACATTGATATTTCTCCCTCTCTTTTTCTCTCCCTTTCCGTCTCTCTAAAAATAAATAAATAGCCCTGGCTGGTGTGGCTCAGTGCACTGAGCACCAGCCTGCAAACCAAAGGGTCACCAGTTTGATTCTCAATCAGGGCACATGCCTGGGTTGCAGGCCAGGTCCCCATTAGGGGGCACACGAGAGGGAAGCACACACTGATATTTCTTTCCCTCTCTTTCTCCTTCCCTTCCCTCTCTTTAAAAATAAATAAATAAGATCTTTAAACAGTGTGTGTATATATATACACACACATATATAATATATATATCTACCTTGTATATTTTAAAGGATTGTACAAGGATTAAATGAGATATACCCAAGCAATATACATTTGTTAAGTTAGCTGCGCTAAATCAAAATATAAATGAACTGATTCATGAATTAATCAGATATAAACATAATTTGTGATTACC
Organism: Anoura caudifer; assembly: GCA_004027475.1. Classification (NCBI taxonomy): domain Eukaryota; kingdom Metazoa; phylum Chordata; class Mammalia; order Chiroptera; family Phyllostomidae; genus Anoura; species Anoura caudifer. The sequence goes on from PVKU01007346.1 coordinate 59,344, forward strand.
AAGTATTGAACATCATCTATAGCAATTACAATGTAGTTGCGTGGAGATATGGTCCTGAGGGGCCAAGTGATCATCCATCTCACATTTCATGTGAGAAATCTCTGTCCCAGCCCCATTCTCACAGTGCCAGGTCAGCATGTAACCCAGCTCCATTGTGTGGACAGTTTCAGTAGGACAAAGGCCCCAGCATAGCACAAGCAAGCCTAGCAGCCTCTTTGGCTAGCTCCTGGGGGCCCCCCTTCTTTCTCTTTCTCTGGTTATGCTTTGCTGACTGCTGACTCCTGGCAAAGTCTAGAACAATCACCAAGCTCCGAGGGCATCATCCCTCTCCCATCCATAGTTAAGGGCTGCAGTTAGCACTTGGATCGGGCCAGGGGCCCCATATGTTAGAAATGGGGTAACCCAAGAAATGGAGTAAGAACAAACCGGCCCATCCTGTTCTTGCCTCCTTCTCCTCTTCCTTTCCTGGGAAGTCAGATACAATCCCAAGCCAGGGAGACCAATGCTCACTATGGGTCAGGTCCTGTTCTAAGCACTAAGCACTTTATATGAGTTATCTCATGTACTTGTATTCCCTAGGATTCCACCTTCATTTTTTCTCCACGTTATTTTAAAATCTTTTTTTAATCCTTACCTGAGGATATTTTTTCACTGCATTTAGAGAGAAAGGGGTGAGGGGAGAGAGAAACATCGATTGGTTGCCTCGCACATGCACATGCACCTGACTGGGGACCAAACCCGCAACCTAGGCATGTGCCCTGACTGGAAATAGAACCTGTGAACTTTTGGTCTACAGGATGCACTGCAATCAACTGAGCCACCCTGGCCAGGGCTCCCACTTAGTTTAGTTTATACCCTACCCTTGAATGACTTCACCTAAGGCTATCTCTTCTCTGAAATATTTTAAAAAAATTTTATTGATTGATTTTTAAGAATATTTTATTTAATTATTTTTTTAAAGAGAGGGGAAAGGAGGGAAGAGAAGAAGAGAAACATCAGTGTGGGAGAAAGGATCATCAATCAGTTGCTTCTCACATGTACCCCAACCAGGGGCCAGACCCCAAAACCCAGGTATGTGCCCTGATGAGGAATCAAACCAGTGACCTTTTGGTTTGTGGGTTGATGCCCAAAAAACTGAGCTACACAAGTCAGGGCTAATTATTGATTTTTATAGAGAGACAGAGGAAAAAAAGGAGGGGTGGAAAGAGAGCGAGCGAGAGAGAGAGAGAGAAAGAGAAACATCAATTTGTTGTTCCATCTATCCATGCACTTATTGGGTGATTCTTGTATGTGCCCTGACTGGGGATCAAACCTGCAACCTTGGCACACTGGAAGATGCTTGAAATGACTGAACTACCTGCCCAGGACTCCCTTGAAATGTATATCCATACATCTACAAAACGCTTTCCCCTGGATGTCCCATAGACACCTCAAATTCAGCCTATCCAAAATTTAATTATCTTTTCCCTATCCATGTTGCTTCTAGCTTTATCTTTATAAAAGTACTTTGTCATTTCCATGTATTCCCTTCAATAGCTCCTGAATGCCTGATTCTTTTCTTTTCTATTTATTAGTATGTGTTTCCTTCTGAGTTTACTCCCAGGTCATAAGGTTTTGTTTCTTCAGTTTCTTCTGGAATATCTTTTTCTTCTATGCAACCTCCTCAGTGTGGCAGGGAGAGCTCCTGTATGGGATAATTGGCCCATGAATTCTGTGAGTTCTGTGCTGCATCTCAGGAGCTTTATTCACCCAGATGTGCTCAATGACAAGAGAATCTACATCTAAACCCTTAAGTTCAGCATTACTCTCTGCATTTTTAAGCATGTGCAGCAAAAACTCAGCACTCACTTTGGGTGCTGACCCTGCATCCAGCCCCGCTGTCTGGCCTGGGCACACCTGACTCCACCACAGTAACAACGGAATGGCGTGCATTGCTTCTGTAATGTGACATTTTTCAGATACTTGGTGGCTTTTCCGATATGCAAACCCTTGATGGCCTGGGCAATTTTAGGAGTGTTCTTGAAATGAACATTAAGAGATTTAAATCTCTTGATTTGCATGATTTTTGTGGGGTTTTCTGGTCAAAAGAATAGCAAATCATTTTCAGGGGTCACCTTTGGCCACTTTCAGGAAGAGTTGAAAGGTTCTTATCAGGGCATACATAATTGTTCATAATCCAGTCTAAACTTTTCTAACTGCTCTCCTTATCTCCCCAGCATGAGGCTCTGACAACATCCTGCTTCTGTGCTTCCTCAAACATGCCATTTTGTTTCATGATCCAGACCTAACCTGCCCCTTCTGTTTGTCAAGAAAATTTCTATCATTTCCTAATTATTATCATGGAAATGTTAAGAATTAATTATTTGTTCATTAGCAATGAGGCAGGTAAATCCTCGGAGTGATGAAAGTGAGTCGATCAGATGGATAGTCCATCTGTAAAAGTGAAATAATGCAGGAGATGACAGGTAAGAAATTATTTGCTTCAGCTCTCACGACCAGGATAGAACCAAAGTAGAAATCCTACAGAAACACAGTCCTGAAACTTTCCTCTCATTACTACCAAAATGCAAAAAAAGTACTGATAGAGGAGGACTTTCCTGAAGGAAATCTCTCCTCTACCCCTGTGCTCCTGGGCTTAAAAGGAATAGAAACCTCTTTTTCTCATGCATTAAGCCAGACAGAAAGGCTGGATCAGGCTGACCCCTGGTGGACGGTATGAGCCAATGCACTCCAAGAATGTGGACACAAAACTTCTCTTTATATTCATTCACTTATTCATTAAAAAAAAAAAAAAAAATGAACACTTACTCTGTACTACTGGGAAAACCGAGAACCTGGGGCACAGAGAACAAAGGACTTAATTCCTATTCTTAATAATTCACAATCTGATGGATGAAATAGGTAGCTGCCTCTTTAAATGTTCTCTTGACAGCATTGAGGAGAATGAGAGACCAATTGACAAAGACTAATGCAGTACTCCAGGGAAGAAATAATGTGATAGAGATTCAACGGCAATCAGATATGTGAGGAGACAAAGGTCATGCATGGACTTCCAGGTTTCTGGCCTGGAAAACTGGCTGGTTCTGGGTTGAAGCTCAGAGTCAGGGAATCTAGGAAGAGTAAGTGTATGTAGGAAGTCAGCTTTAGACATGTTAAGATTCAGTTGACCGGGGGACATCCAGGTACAAAGGTCCAACAGGCTGTTGGATATATAGACAGATCTGGAACTGGGGAAAGAGGTATGGGGTAGAGTTCCTGAGAGTCCCTCTCCAACAGGAGATAGGGGTCTCCACCAGCATAGATGAGATACTCTAGAATATGAATATTGGGGAAGACTTTAGCTGAGATCTTCCGTGGGCTGATGTTCCTTCCCCTGCTTAAACATTTTTGCTTTTCAAGTCATAGCTTGGTGTCGGAAAGTCTCTCCCCAACACTTCCTCCTATACAAGTAATCAGAGGCTACTCCTTTGCTTACTGAGCATCCTGTAAGCACTTAAATAATGACTTTTGTGCATCCTTTTGCGGCTGCCAAAATTCTCATCTATCTCCTCATGAGACTGTAGATCTTTTAAAGAGGAACTGTTTTGTGAGAGAAAAAAAAAAAAAGAACACAGGTAGTATTCATATCATGTAAAGCCTTATGACCATGCAAGGGAATCTGATGGAGGCACATTAAAAGATTTATGCAGGGGGGGTGGCACGATCAGATTTTGATTTAGAAATATCACTGACTGTAGTGTGGACATTACATTAAAGCAGACAGATGGAGGCTGAGAGACCAGCTTTGAAGCCAGTTAACAAGAGAAAGCCCCAATCGAGGACAAGGATGACTGTGGCCTCAACTAGTGCCTTCTGCACAGGAATGGTGGTTGGATCTCTGGGGTAGGAGAATTTTTTATTAACTTGTTAATAAAATTTTAGGTCCTTAAGGACCTAAAATTGCTTTTTTGAGGGATGGGAGAAAAGAGATGGAATGTTGATATAGGGCTGGCCAGCAGAGCATTGGGAGGTGCACGGGGTGGGGAATAAGTGGCCTAAATGGTATTGGAAAAAAATAAAAATAAATTAATTTTGAAAAGAAGTGCACAGATTGAAAAACTTAGAAAGCAGGGTAATACTGTCTCAAGCAGGTGAAAATGTTAAATGTCATAATCAAATACCTCGTACCCTTTCACTCAACCAAAATAGTGGTTTGGGTTAAGTTGGGAAAATCGAGTATTGAGTTAAACTCTCCATTCCTAGCCCTGAAAACAAAACCAACATATTTGCAGTATTCATATATTTAGTATTTATTAAACCTACCACCTATCCACAGGTCGCTACTTATCAAGTTGTATTCTAGGCTCTTCTATCATTTAATTTTTACAAAGATCTGTCGGCTAGGGATTTTTATTTTACAAATGAGAACACTAGGGCTCACAGAAGTGATTTGTCTAAAGCTACATACAGAGCCGTGTTCGAACCCAACTGTTGTTTAATTTTAAAATCACTTTTAACCATCTTGTTACACCACCTCTCTAAACGTCCCTTTCAGTTAATACGTGAGCAGCATTATTCCGCGCGGAAAAATTGAATACACTGTACCCACCGCCACAGACTCACTAAAATGGCGGCCCCCTGCTGGGCTCTGGCTCTCAACGTCATCATACTGCGCGACCGCCTCTCCCACATTCTGTGCTAGTGGAGCAGGCGGGCCGGAGACGGGGTCTCAGGACAGGGGGCGTGCTCTGTTCTTCCCGGACGCAAGATGGCGCTGCCCTTTGCACGTTCCCTGTGCCTGGGCCACTGGGGCGCCAGACAATTAGGGGTTGCTGCCATAGAAGCTCGCAGAGGTAGGATTATCTCCTTTTACTCTCTTATACCTCAGAATGGTTTTCGTCTGTTATTCCCAGATTCCTCCTGGGTCACTTCCCCTCACCCAACATGTGTTTGTGTTGATTCCAAACCTTTGACACACACTATTTGGTTTCTTTCAAACCCAGGGCTTCGCCCGTCCGAGCTTTTCGGCTCCTTGGGCTGTCCGTACTAAAGCACCCCACCCCCTTGACCCCGCTTTCTTGCACGCTTGACATTCTGACTGTTCCTTGCTTCTTCGAGATCTCATGACTGCCTGCTTCAGATTGCAATATGCATATATCACTAGTTCTAGGGTTCTAGCCCTTGTCATCACCCAGTCTCTTTGCTCTTCCTGCAGGAGTCAGTTTCAAACTGGAAGAGAAAACCGCCCACAGCAGTCTGACGCTCTTCAAAGATGGCACGGGTGTCAAATACGGCCTGGTGGGATTGGAGCCCACCAAATTGGCCCTGAATGTAGAGCGCTTCCGGGAATGGGCAGTGGTGCTGGCAGACACTGCAGTCACCAGTGGCAGGCACTACTGGGAGGTGACAGTGAAATGCTCCCAGCAATTCCGGGTAGGAGTGGCAGATGTGGACATTTCTCGGGATAGCTGCATCGGTGTTGACGATCGTTCCTGGGTGTTCAGCTACGCCCAGCGCAAGTGGCACACCATGTTGGCCAACAAGAAAGCCCCTATTGAGGGCATCGGGCAGCCAGAGAAGGTGGGACTGCTGCTGGAGTATGAGGCCCAGAAGCTGAGCTTGGTGGACGTGAGCCAGGTTGCTGTGGTCCACACGCTAAAGACAGATTTCCAGGGTCCAGTGGTGCCTGCGTTTGCCCTTTGGGATGGAGAATTGCTGACGCACTCAGGGCTTGAGGTGCCTGCGGGCCTCTAGAATGTCCATCACTGGAGTCCCTAATCATGCTTTTGGCCAGCCTCCTCCTGAAAGTGTCTGAAACTTTTTAACTTTGTCTCAATCAACCGATGGTTCCAACAATTTGATGTTGCATCCTTTGTGCATTATCTTTGTCATTTTCCTCTTTACCTGTGAAAGCTAGGCTACTGCCAATTTTCCTAGGCTACCATGAATGTATTTTCCCTGACTTGCTTCCTTCAGTCCCTCTGCCTCCCTGTGCCCAGGCTTTCTCAGACCATATTCAGTCCTGGAGACTTAACTTTCAGCTTTATTTGAATTTATTCATCACTATGAATCTCTCTCCCTTTGCCCATGTAACTTCTGTTTGTTCTTGGGGCCGTACCGAATCTCTCCACAGTAAATCCTTTCTACCTCTGGCTACAGTGGTGCAGTCAATGACTTGGCCCTTTCTCTAAAGCACATACAGAGTCTGGGCTCTGGGTCCCTCGGGATGTGTGTCTTGGCCGTGTCAGAATGAGAACAGAGCCCTCCTCCCCCAGTACCTCCAAGCTAGACGCTCAGTCCCAGACAGCTGCAGCTATCCTCCCCATGAGTCCATCTGCCTTAATTTGCTCACCTCTGACACCTGGTCAGTCCATTGTAATCATTGGTGTATGTGCTGCCAAAGTGAGCACTCGTCGTAATCATCAGGCCAGTTACAACCATGACTAAGGGAGACACTTGGAGGATATCGAGGGGATTAGTGCTGCAAACTTTGTTCTTGAGAAGTTCTATCTTCATTTCTGCTACAGTTGGAACTTCCAGAGGGAGGAGAGAGACCTGAGGTCTTGCACAATACACTTTTGGGCCTGCTCAGACCCAAGCCCTCACCTTCCCATCCCCATCTTGGCAGCAGAATACACTTCACTCAAAGCAGTATTAGGGGTTGAAGAAAACCTGGTGGGGTGAGTATGTGAATTATGTCTTTCTCTGTCTGACCCTGTGGTGCTATCTTATTCTACCTTTATAATGGTGATGCAACTGAATGCCTCTAGGGAGAAAAAGGACTAGGTTTAGCAAAAATAATCATTTGTGTAATTAAAGTTTATTTGAGCATAAAATACTTTCTCTGTCTATAAAACTTTTGCTTCCTGGCCAAGGGGGGCAGATTTATCCAGACAACTAAAGCCAGGTGCATAGCTCTGTGGATCTATACACGTGCATGGCGGCTAGAGCCTCTTCACCAGTGTCTCTCTCTCATGTATGGTTTCTTCAGGGAGCGGAAGAGGGGACCTGGGTGAAGACCTGGGAAGGTTTTGAGTGGACCGGGCCATTAGGCTATACCTTGAAGAAGCCCACAGTCTCCATGGAAAGCTCTAATGCAGGTATCCACCGAGGCACTTCTCTGTACTTTGTCTGCCAAGGGAATGGGCTATTTTGACTCTCACAGAAGCACTGGTTTGCCTTGGTCCCCACTGAAGCAGTGCAGTCTCCATAGCATGTGTGTGTTTGGTGGTTAAGGGTTAAATGTGTGGCCAGTTCGTGCTTTTTCTTGAGCAGGGACTGTGCACGCTCCATGCTCACACCATGCTCTCTAAGTTCTCTTTAGACAGAGCCTCAGCTGCTGCTTCCGCCTGAGTCTCAGATGGTGTGTAGGAGTCCTGGTAATCTTGAAGCAGTTTCACCACCTCCAGGTGATTGAACTGCACAGCATCATCCAGGGGAATGTTGCCCCACCTGCAAGGAACAGAGGAGACAGGGAGTGCCCTGGTTCTACACATACCAGCGGTGGCTGGAGGGCAGGAGGGCAGAAACTGCTGTCCACCCCCAACTCCTTTTAGTTAATCCTACTCACCTGTCCTTGACGAAAGGATTCACTTTGCAAGCTTCAATCAGGAATTTAACAACTTCAATGTGTCCTAGGAATATGGGCAGAAGAAAAATGAGAGGATAAAGACCCTGAACCTTTTTGTTTTAACATTGGTACAGATCCTTGGCAGCTGGACTTCTGAACCAATAAGCGGGGGGGGGGGGGGGGGTGTCTTTTCCCGTTTTGCTCTCTGCAGTACCCAATAAGAGTCAGCCTGCAGACTGCAGGGCATCTGGATAAAACAAGTGGCTGCCCCTGTAACCTTGAGGGCATACCCAATGGGGGGTGCTCTTGTTAGAAAAGAAAGAGTCTTAGGATCTACTTCCCCTCTTAGTGAACCTTCAGATACCTTCAGCTGCAGCAACATGCAGGGCTGTGCGGGAGTCATAGTCTTTCTGTTCCATGTCCATGGCTGACAAGGCAAACCTGAGGGTAGTAGAAAGCAGCTGGAGCAACCCAGATCAGCCTACAGTCACTTAGGTCCTGTCTGAAGTGGGTTCACACTGGATAGGTTCCAGAGTTTATGCCTAGATCTGTATAGAACTTGCACAGTCTATGCTCGCCACCCAGATAAGACTTACTCCCACATCAGAGAAATGGGAGTGTGATCGTTCTAGAAACATCCCTGTTCACCTGTGGTAGGTACCCTGTACACGTTTGCGGATGTTGGTAATCCATTTAAGGCAGGGTCCTTAACCTACCACCTCTGCTTTTAATGCCCAGGTTAATCATAACGGTGGCTACCATTAATTAAGGTCTTATCACAAGGTACTGAATTTTGAAAGAAATCTCATTTAAATGCAGAGTATGTCCATTTTATCTGACTCTAAATCTGAAGCACTTAACTATTTTGCTATGATGACTCCTTGTGAGATCTCTGACCAGGAGTATTTTATTGTGTTTATTTGGTCACAGAAGTACCTTCGAAGAGCTGAGACGTCTCCAGTATAGGCAGCAAATAACAAGTTCACCACAGTCTTGTTCTGGAAAACAGATCATACCCACTTGAGCTTAACTGTGACTTTGAACCAACCCATGCCCAGCTCTGCCCTGTGACCCTCCTGAATGGATGCTTAGCTAAGGGTATTTCTGCAGTGTTATGGAATGTTCTATTCTGAAATATTCTTAGAAGCCTCCTGGGGTTTTCCTTACCCTAACTTCTCCCCCTTCACGCCGTGGGTCTAGCTTCCGAGCACAGTGCCTCAGGTTGTCATAGTTGTGGAAGTTGAAGAGAGACACCAACTTCTAAAATTGTAAGCCAAAGAGATTATTATTTTTTAATTATTTATTTTTAGAGAGAGGGGAAGGAAAGGAGAGAGGGAGAGAAACATCAATGTGTGGTTGCCTCTCACGCGCCCCCACTGGGGACCTGGCCTGCAACCCAGGCATGTGCCCTGACTGGGAATCAAACTGGCGACCCTTTGGTTTGCAGGCCCGTGCTCAATCCACTGAGTCGCACCAGCCAGGGCCTAAGAGATTATTTACCTACTCCTTGCACTTAGTACTGCAGGAGCTAAAAATTGCTTTAGTTACTTATTCAAGAATATTTAGTACTACATGCAAAGTAACTCACCTGGCAGAAATTGATGCCCCTGTGGCTGTTCCCCAGCTTGTCCAGTGGAGGGGACAGACACATCATTCCCATGACATTGGGTACCACCAGGAGGATGGCTCCTGACACAGCTGACTTGGCTGGCAGGCCCACCTTGGGACAGAGTTAAAACTGAGGATGAGCTAGAGGTACCTCAAGCCTGAGTTGACAGTCTACCCCAAATGACAGCATGGGCAATGACACACCCATCTCAACCTTTTGGCTTGTCAATTAGCTCTTCTGATTCCTGTCCTCCCCTGCCCCCCTTAAGTTCATGGCTTCAGTAGGGAAATACTTATTGAGTATCTACTCTGTGACTAAAGCTAGGATTAGGACAAAGGCTCCCTCATTTAACTTACATTGCTATGGTGGGAGATAGTAAACAGGTAAACAAATAGACAGAAATAATTACAGCTTATGGTAACAGAAGAAAAGGTGTAGGGTGCTATGACAGAAGAAAGTAGGAAGGGGACCCACTTGAGAGAAGGTGGTCAGAAAAGCCTCTCTTTGGAAGTGACGTCTGAACTGAAGCCTACAAAGGAAGCACCAGCCACATGGAGGGCAGCAGAAGGCTGGCTCAGAAGCCGCGCCTGCATGTGTGTATGTGTTGGAGGGGATGTGTTGGAGGGGTTTGACAAACCCCTAGGGATTCTAACTTCCTGGCTGGAAGTTAGGGAATGAGAGGCACCAATAAGCTTCTACCTCTCTGCCTTCAGAGACTCAGTGTCCTCTCTTGTGGGCTATAGGCTTGTGGCAAATGGATGGAAGGGCCCGGACACTCACATGGAAGGCAAACTGGCCAGAGAAGTCATACATGCCGCAGGAATGCATGAGGCTGAGGGTGTTGCGCACGGCTTCAGCGCTCAGCACGCTCTCGCCTGTGATGGGGCAGATCCCGCCATTGGCCAGGGTGGCAGCCATGACACTGCCTGATTCACAGGTCACCTCCACAGAGCACAGCTACGGAGACGAGAGAGGTGAGGGTGTGGTGTGGACGTGAACACTGTGTTCTTGGATGCAGAGCAACGTTCTTGGCATCCTGATCTTTCGACAAGTTCCCCTGGTGTTTCTGGAGAGGGGCATCCCGTTGGGTCAGAGCAAGGAGCAGTCCGTCCTGTTCCCTTGGCCCTGAGTGAACGCCGGTGTCTGCCTACCTGGAAGTAGAGATCGAGGGCAGCCATCATGTCCACCCCCTTAGGGAAGCACTGTGAAGAAAAAGAGGGGAGAACATTTTACTTCAGGCCATCAGTCGTCCCGGTCACACTGGCGGGATCTCAGCCAACGTTCCCAACTCCAGCTGCCCTTGGCCTAGCCACGGCATCCCCAGGGACTTTCTCCACCAGCCTCTCCCCGTTACCTTCTTTTCCTTTAGATAATAGCCGATGGCGTAATTCCGATCCCCCGTTTCCTTCTCTGACTGGAATCTGAAGCAAACGCACAGTTTAGTACTTGATGTTTGAGGGGTAGGTGTGAGGAGAAGGGGAAAAGGAATACCTTCCCCGAGAGAGATGGAACTGATCGCACGTGTTAAACTGAATCAGCCCCTTTGTAATTTCCTACAGTAATACTGGGACACTTCTGAACACCAGTGAGCATTGGTCAGAGCTTTACTATAAAGTGTGAAAAACAAAACACCCCAAACTGTCTGGCCATCTAGGCTAGGAAAACCGGTGAGGTTTTGGCTTTGAGGGGCTGGCAAGAAACCCTCACCCTACCTGGCTCACTCACTACTAATAGAAATGGAGCGGGTTCTTTTACAAAATAAACAAAAGCCAGTGAAGGGGCTCCAAGGAAGCTGGGAGGCCAAAATTCCCCTGGGGTTCTTCCTTCTAAGATTCTATCATCCCTTCCTTCATCATCCCCGCACCCCCAGTGCATTCAGCCAATCCTGTGAACAAGGCCTTACGTGGCATTGCTGAAACCCATGAATTCATTTCCAGCCATCTTATTCAGATACTGCAACACCTACAAGAGAAAAAGGGACATGGAAGGCACGAGGTGGGTGAGGACCCTACTGAACACACATGAGGTTAACTCTCTGGACTCCTCAGTCCTTAATCCCAGCAGGGGCTTCAGGTGGGTTTCCTCCCTGAGGCCCACAGGTCCCCACAGCTTGGGAAAGAAGGCTTCTAGTACGGGCTGGCGCACTACCAAAGTGGGGTAGAGCCAGGCACTGGGCGGCTGGAGAGGACAACACGCCATGGAAAAAAAACAGCCAGGAGCTGAATAGCAAGGAAACTTACAAAGTCAAACTTCTCTGCTTTGTTACAATCCATCTGCAGAGAGAAAGAGGGAGGAGTCAGTTTTTAAGCCTAGGAGGGTGACAGAGGCGGTTTAGAGGCCCTAGTCAAAGTGTTAAACTGGTTTTGCTACTGGGAATGTGTTACATTTTACAATGACTTTGTTCTTTTTCTTTTTCTTAAAAACAACGGAGACTTATTTGTATCCTTGCCCATGCAGATTTTTTATTATCAAATAATGAATACAAACAGACTCACCTCATCTAGAACCTCACTGGTCCTGAGTCTCACTCCCACTTCCATTCTCAATTCCAACCCTCATCCCCGCTCCCACTTTCATTCTCCTGATTCTAATCCTGTCCTCAAGCCCCCACCCCTGCCCTTGATCCCAGATCCCCATCCTTACCCCGTCCTGGACCCTTACTCTATCCTTTCCCTGGCTCCCATAGGCTTCTCCGGGACTGGAGTGAGAGGAATGGGATGAAGGTGTGTGTGGCATATATTATAATTTTCAAGTATGTCAATTATGTTGACAATTGAAATAAAGCTAAAGATTTTAACTAGGAGTCAAGTCCAATAAGGTCTCCTCAGATGGGAATGGGTGAGGCAGGTCCCAGAGACAGAACTATATAGGAAAAGCTATCCAGAGCAGGGGAAGGGCCAGAACCTGGTCTCCCCCCACCCCCCATTACTTCCTGCACATGTCAACTACAGTGTCAACACCACAGGGACTCTGACACCTAAGTCCCTGGGGGAAGGGTTCTCAACACCACCTTCCCCAGGAGGGGCAGTGATTGGCTCCAGAGCAGTGCTGCCCACATTGCTCTCAGGTTCTTGCTCAAGCCCTGGGAGACCTACAGCTGACAGGCCAGCCCGACACCCTTACTCAAGGCCAACTCACAGTTCCAGGTGACGTGAATAGCTGCCCTGGCCTGGCCATTCACCCTTCCTTCTGTGTGTCCTCACAGTTCAGGTGACATGAATAGTTGCCCCGGCCTGGCCATTCACCCTTCCTTCCGTGTTCCCCTCATCCAGAAGTGTCCAATCAGCGTCTAATAGTGCTGTCCTCCCACCTATGCCTGGCATTTGGCCCTTGGTCCTAGGCAGGGGTCAGGACCTGCTCATTTCTCTAAGGGCCAGGAAGCTCTGGGCGCTAGACTAATGGGTGGGGGCAGGGTACAGTTCCTTTTACTAACATCCTCAACATAATATGTGCCCTCACTGCCTCCTGGAGATCCTCAAAGGAATCAAGGCCCCACTGGACTCCCTAGAGAGCTGGACAGATATGAGGTGTATAGGAACAAAGGGGTTTAGAGAAGGCTAGGGTGGCACTGACCTTGATCAGGGAGCTCACGACAATGGCACCAGCATTGACCATGGGGTTATGGGGGATTCCTGGGGAAAGACAAACCACCCAGTGTCTTACTAGCCACTGAGATAAACCGCATTTTCAGACTACCCAGTCTACTGGCTAGACAAGAAAGACTTCTTTGCTGGGAAGGATGGAATGACAGAACTAATCAGGAAGGGCAGAGAAACAGAAAAGGACAGAGGTGAGGGTGAGGACAGGAAGCGGGCATTTATGAGTCTGGTGAGGGCTCTGGTGGTGCTCACCTTCCTCATTGAGGGACAGCTTGTTGTAGCGCAGGCCGCTGGGTTCCTTGCCCACAAACTTGTGCACATAGTCGGTGCCTAGGGTGCTCACAGAGATGGCGTAGGTGAGGGGCTTCACACAGGACTGCAGGCAGAAGGGGATCTTCGTGTGGCCCACGGAGTGTCTGGAGGTAGACAGCTGCCATGAGAGGCCGCCTGTGTTCCGCCCTATGCCCTGCCTCCCTCCCTCCCTCACACCCAGCGTCTCACCGCTGACCATCCACAGTGCACAGGGAGACGCCCCACAGGTCTGGATTTGACTTGGCCAGCTGAGGGATGTAGGATGCCACCTGGTCATGAATGGGGAGAGAAAACAGGGACAGAATGGAGATATGGATGTGAAAAAAGGGGACAGAGCTGAGGTTCAGGGTCAGGAGAGTCTTTTAGATAAAGGCTAAAGTTTGCCCTGGCTGGTGTTGCTCAGTGGATTGAGTGTGGGCCTATAAACTTAAAGGTCGCCAGTTTGATTCCTGGTCACGGCACATGCCTGGGTTGTGGGCTGGGTCCCCAGCTGGGGACGTGCAAGAGACAACCAATTGGTTTCTCTGGCACATCGATGTTTCTCTCCCTCTCTTTCTCCCTTCCTTCTCCTCTCTCTAAAAATAAATAAAAATAATCTTTTTTTTTTAAAGCTAAAATTCTTTTTTTCTGCAGGGCAGGAGGGTTCCCTCTCGCCTATTATTCCCAGAGTTACCCGAGACTTAAGTCCTAGAAGACCTTGTCTTTCTGTATCTCCACTCCTACAGAGATGGCAGTAAAGCCCATGGAAGGTAAAAAGAGAATTCTGGGATCAGCTTCCTTTTTCGGTTCTTAGGCTCAGTTACCCAAAGGTCCCTTTCAAGTCCTATTGCCAAATGTCCCCATAAAATCCTCAGACTCCCCCATCAAAAAAACCCCCCAAATCTCAGATTCCCTCATTGTTCTAGAAATCATATGTATAGAAATACATAAAGCCCTTGTCCCTACTTTCAGAGGTTCTGTTTCTCATCCACTGGATTCCCAGCCCCCAAAAACCTCCAAGAAGCAGGGCATGTCTGGCCCAGAGCCCTTGCCACTCCCTCAGTCCCCCATCCCTCACTTTGCCTCCAGCAAGCTCCTTGGTATCCTCAAAGATGCGATCCACATGGCCCGTAAACTCCTCAAAATCAGGAATGACAAACTTCTTTCGGAATGCCTGGGTCAGGAGTACAATGTTGCTGCGCACACACCTGGATTCCAGACATGATGGGTTAGGGAGCTGGAGAGGTGCAGCTATGACTCACTCTGGAGCCATAGAAATTGGGAATAAACAAGGTGTGAGGGGTCATCAGGTTTGGGACCAATAGTGGCATGACCTTTGGCATGTCTCATTATCTTTCTGGGTCTTAAGTTTCTTTCCCTCTAAAATGAGGGGTTGGAATAATGTGGGGAGATATCTCAAGGAAAATAAATATCCAAATAACATTTTTTTAATCCCAAATATTTATATTTTAACTAAATATTTATATTTAAAATCCTAAATCATATAAACATATTTACATATATTCCTATATGTATGTAAACACATAGGACATTATCTAAAAGACACCCACTAAGCCCTGGCCGGGCAGCTCAGTGGGTTCGAGCATCATCCCGATCTGCCAGGTTGCAGGTTTGATCCCTAGAGTCAGGGCACATACAAGAAGCAACCAATGAATGCATAAATGAGTGGAACAACAAATCGATGTTTCTTTCTCTCTCTAAAAAGATAAAATAAAAATAAAAGATATCCACTAATCTGTTAATGTTATTTACTTCTTGGAAATGGAACTGGGATTGGGGAGACAGGGAAGGGAGAACGTGTGTTTCTGCACTGTTTGAATCCCTACAATGAGTACATGCAGACTCATGTGTTAACTCGTGTAACAGACAAACACCACAATAAAATGAGGGGTTGAACTATCCAATCCTTCAGATCCCTCCCTGCTGTTACAATCTATGCCTCAAAAACAGTTGTGAGAGAAGTGTTCTTGTTTCTGGGGTCCTCACTTTTGGAAGAGATCCCGGTCTAAGAGGCCGCCACTGCTGGACTCCCGAACCATGAGGCGCATCTGGCTCAAGCAGTCCCGGAGCCGGGGATCTGATGTCTGCAGCCCAGTAGCCTTCAGTGCCTTTAGGAGAAAGAAGAAGCTGGTCAGGTCAGCTACAAGGACAGTAATTTAATCCTAATAATCTTTCCTGATGGATAACAATCAGCTCAACCCTAGCTACTACATTAGGTGTAACAAATGGGTTTCCATAGTAAGAAAGGAGGGAATAGAGCAGCTTTGAAGGCTAAAGGGAGTTTCCTGTAGCTGGAAATCATAGCAGCTGGTTTCTGAATTCCTTGGGCTAAAGTCCCAAACCAAGATGGGTTGAGTCAGAGGGTTTAACCTTCCCACCCTGGGGCAGGAATGGGATTGTCTCATCAGCCTAGGCATCTACTAATCATCCTCATGAAGCAACCCATTGTTAGCTGCCCTGCACTTGTTCTACCCTCCATTCCCACTTTCAAGAGATCCCAGGGGATTAGATTTCTGAACAGATGGAGAGGAACTTACAGTAGTGAACTTGTGGATAGGGATTCGTTCCTGTCCCTCAGCAATAGTGTAGAAGAGCAGATCACCCAAGCGGGACAGCATGCCACTCTCTGATGAACCGCTGTTTGGGGGCAGAGATGGGGAAGAAGGCAGGCACCTGAGAACTGCAACCTGCTCCTCCTCCTGCAACACGGGTGTCCTTGCCCTAGGCCTCCTCCCTGAGCTGTCTGATCCATCCCTGTAATTCCAGCTTGCACATCTGTCCTGAGAAGTCTTAAATTATATTTACTAGCTTTCTCTTGTTCTTGACCTTTATTGCTAGCTGCCTGCTAGACACTTCCATTTCTAGATGTCCCACACACACCACAATCTCAACATGTCCAAATGTGAGGTCATTTCACCTCCTTCCCCCTGCTCCTCTTCTTGTGTTTCTATCTGGGTTCACAGTAGTAGCACTTATCCAGGTGCTAACCATTTGGATAATTCCTTACATCCATGTTCAGTTGGTAACATTGGGTGAGTCTACTTTCATAATATCTCACATCCACCCTCTTTTCTTCTCTTCCCTGGAGCCAGCATGGTATAGTAGAAAGAACCAGAGTTTACCCCTTAATAGCTGTGTGATCTTAATATGAATAGTAGGGTTATTTAATAGTGTTGAACTTGCCCTGGCTGGTGTGGCTCAGTGGATTGAGCTCGGGCCTGCAAACCAAAGGGTCACAGTTCGATTCCCAGTCAGGGCACATGCCTGGGTTGCAGGCCAGTTCCCAGCAGGGGATGGGCGAGAGGCAACCATACATTGATATTTCTCTCCCTCTCCCTCTCCCTCTCTCCTTCCCCTCCCCTCTAAAGATAAATGAATAAAATCTTAAACACTTTAAAAATTATTTTTTTAAAAAATAGTAATGCTGTTGAACTTGTTTCCTCATCTATAAAATAAGGGTAGTAATGTCTGCTTTACAGAGGTGATGTGAGGCTTTATTAAAATAACATTCCACAAAAAACTGTCTTTCACAAAGTAGATGCTTGGTAAATCATGCTTCCTTATCGTCAGCTCCTTGTCTGTTACCTAACACTACTACACTCTCCTGATTTCCAACTCATCTTCCACCATGCGTCAGGTATCTTTGCAAAACTCAAATATCATTTCGCTACTTAAAAACTTTGATAGCTCCATAGTGTCTAAAAATAAGTTCTTAGTTACTGCTATGGCACTGAAGGCTCTTTAGAACCTGCTAACTTTCCTTTCCTATTCTTCACCATGCCCCACACTCCAGTTACGCCAGGTGGCTCCCCAAACAGGCCAGGAACTGTCAGGCTTCCTGGCCTTTGCTTATGCTAAAACTTCTGCATGGAATAACCTTTTCCTCCTTCACGTTGCACAGTCCTGCTTATGCTTCAAGGTCCAGATCAAATGTTACTAACTGCATAAAGGCTTCCCCAAACCTCCAGATTTTGCTATGCTTCTGGTATGACCCAACGCACCATCTTACTGACAGAAGAACCTCCCTTGTTCCACTGTTAGGTCTTTGTGTTTTAGGTATTTCTGTCTTCCTAGTATTGAGCAACATCCCTAGCACATAGTGGGTCTCCAGTAAAGAACTACCTAGTTACATTTGTAGAAAGTTCTGTGTTCACCAAATTCTCTCTCTAGCTGGCTTATAACACTTAAACTTCCAAGTACTGAAGACTTTTTGGTCTTCCAGAGTTCTCCCATTAATATGTTAACAGGTTTGGAGGAATTATTTGATTAGATCATTCCAAATATGACAGCTATTTGAGATTAAGACCCTTCAGAACCTGTTGGCCCAACAATTTGACTTCCAGGTATTTACCCTGTAAGTGTACTCACATGTCTACAAAGTAACATATTCCCTGCAGAGTTGGTGATAGTAAGACTGGAAACAACCCAAATGTGCATCAACAGGGAACTGAATAGGTAAACTATAGAATATTCATATATTGGAATATTGTGCAGTGTAAAAAGAAGCGAGGGTGTGCATAATATGAGGGTGATTTAATATGAAGTAATATTAACTAAAAGAAACAGGCTGTGAAACATTGGTTTTAGCATGGTACTATTCATGTTTAAAAGGAAAGAATATATATATATATATATATATATATATATATATATGGACACACACACCCATATACACACAAACACACATATATTTGCTCTTTCATGCACAAAATATTTCTGGAAGACTGATTTATCTCTCCCTTGGGAGATGAAGCAGGTGCTGGGCAAGAGGAGTGGGAGGAAGGGATATTTCCTATTATATATCTTTTTGTAAATTTTGAATCTTGAGCCATATGGATATGCATATATTATCTACTGAATATGATATATATGAATATGAATATATTAACTGTTGAAACAATGCATTCAAAATAAAAAGCCTCTCAAGAAGCTTGGCACAGACTAGGGATGTGAGTGTATGTATTTTGTTCAAGGAGGAATATCAAGAGAGGGGGGAGTCTTCCTCTTTCCGAGGAAATCCAATGGTCACAATGAACCCAGTGCCTATAGGGAAGTTTGGATTCAAGTGGTGACAGAGGAAAGGATGAAAAAGATATCTTGGCAATACCCCAAGAAGGAAAACACATAGGAACACTTCAAGGGCAGGTCTTTCTGCATGAAGCTGAACGAAGACAGAAAATAATGCCATTCTACTGAGTATATCGCGAGCCTTAAAAAAGCTGCACACCCTTTGACCCAGATATGGATTGATCTACAATGTAATGTTGAGGGGAAAAAAGCAAAGTGAAGAACGATGTGTATAATATGGCACCATGTATATAAAAAAGGGAAATAATATCAACATATATTTGCTGATATGTGCATAAAATATCTCCAGGAGGTTATACAAGATATCAATGACACATCTCTGAAGAGCAAAATTACCTAGCAATTTAAGAAATAATTGAACAAGTACACAAAGATATGTAGTAACTAAGTTTAAGATTTGTTACATTATGATACTTTATACAATGGAATCTTAAAATGGCAAAATGGCAGCCATTAAAATGATAGTATCTCATATATACATTCTATGATATTAAAAGCTGTTCATAAATGGAAAAGATAGGTTACCAAAGAAAATGAATGCCAAGATCCTATTTTTGTTAAATTTTATATATACATATATAGCATATATATGGATATATATCACAAAATCAACTGATTACACCTAATATTGGATCTTTATTTTTTCCTTGATGTTGTATTTATCTTTTCTTTTATAATAAAAATACAATAAAGCTAAATATTAAAAAACAAACATCCCTGGCTGGTGTGGCTCACTGGGATTGAATGTCAGCCTGTAAACCAAAGGGTCACCAATTCAATTCCCAGTCAGTGCACATGCCTGGGTTGGGCCAGGTCCCCAGTTGGGGGGCATGTGAAAGGCAACTGATAGATGTATCTCTCACCCATCGATGTCTCTCTCCCTTCCCCCTTCTCTAAATATAAATAAATAAAACCTAATAAAATAAAACCCCAATAATTTGAATAACAGGCGTTTTCTCTTTGCAGCCCTCCTGCCGCACTACACAAGAACCCCTCCTCCTCATGGTGCCACACTCCCAGAGCCCATCCCCCTCCAGTGCTCTCAACTCCTTCTGCCCAAAAGAGCATCAGTCCAAGGCCCTTAGCAAGAAGTCCCTGGGAGTACTGGCAGCCATAAGCAGGAGGATCAAGCTTCCTCAAAACATTCCCACCACCTGACTCCACTGGATAAGGACAGAGGACAGAGGACCAGGACACTTCTTACTCCCCATCCCACAGAAGATGTGAGGTGAGGGAGGTTAAGCTTTTGTTCTGTCCCACCAGCATTTCTCCCATGGCAATTATCTGGGGAAAGTGGGGCGGGGCAGTAGATCAGGAGAGAGAAGGCTTATTCTTTAAAATTTAAATATTCCATGTCTCCTTGAGAAGGGGCTGATGGAAAAGTACAGCATAAAAATTATCATTCATAAACAAATAATACCTATTGGTCTGTTACCTGTCAGGACAGGGAGTCCAGTGGTGGTGAGGTAGTGCTGTGTCTGTCTGGCTACCTTAATTATGGTGTGCATGTCTTTCTGAAAGTCATCAGTAGATGTCAATGACAGGGGAGATGGTCCATTTCCTGTTCCTGCTATAACAGAGCAGGGGCTACTTGGATAGTGTCTATGTTGACTTCTGGGGAGGGCAAAATTTCCTGCTCTGCTCCGTCTACGTCTGGGAGAAAAGAGGCTCAGCCACTAAGTATTCTTGGTAGTGAGGGTTACAGGTGCAGCCTCTCAAGCAAAATAAGAGCCCAAGATAAGAGAGAGCCCTTTAGATCAGTAAGGCTGAGCAGCAGACATTAATAGACCTGATGGGCTCTGGTTTAGGAAATCTGCGTCTCATTATTCCACACCCCCCATTATAAAGATTTTCCTCATTCAACAACCAATTGGAAAACCACCTTTATTCACAAATTAGGGAGCCCTGATAACGCACACATTCAACACTTACGCAAACGACATATACACGTACCTGCGTACCAATAATACAGGCACATCACACATTACACGCCCAGGACACGCAGAAACACAGACACAACACACTGACAGACCCCACACAGACAGACCCAAGTACAGCAAGACTCGAGGCGAGAAGCTGTTGCATATCCACGCATTCCTTAAAACATACGCGAGGATCGGGGAGGAAAGGGAAGGTGAGGTTGGGTGGTGCATACACGGCTCTGCACTCAGACACGTGCACCGAGAAACGCTCCGCGCATCTGCGTTCCCAGTTAGGTACGCACCTCGGACAGGCACCATCCCGAAGACCGACCTGACCAAGCGCCCTGCCGGGGCGATGGCATTTTACCGCTTGAGCGCGGCGGACCCAAAGCCCCGAATTTAAAGGAAAAGGCATCGCAGGCTAGTGAGCGAGGAGAGGAGAGATGCGCTCCCGAGTAATGGGACTTGGGAGCTAGTGAGTGGGAGCCTGTTCCCTACCCGTCGCGCAAGCCTTACTGATCCAGGTGCTGCGGCTGGTGGCTGTACAGCGTCTGCCTGCCCTGCGCCGCGGCCTCACTGAGATGGTGCCGGACTCGCCCACCAAGGAGGGGGCTCTGGCTCAGGTGACCCCAGCCTCCCCGCCGGCAGTGACTGCCGGCCCTGCTCAGAGCATTCTGCAGAACCCTCATGGAGCGCATCCCCCCTAAACGTTGCCGTTCAGCCAGAGCGCCCAGCGCGTCTGAACAGCGGTTGGAAGGCGGAGCGGAGGAATTGGGGCGAGGACAAGTAGGGGGAGCTCTGTGATCAAGTGCGAAGCCCGGGAGATGTAGGAGAGTTGGGGCCTGATGGGTGGGACTGTGGCAGGAGGAGGAGCCGGTCCCTACAGGGCTTGGACCACTGTCATGAGCACTCAGTACCCACTGGACAGAGGATGGGTCAGGTGTATGGGGGTTAGGGCGGAGGGCTCCTTAGTGCGGGGTGAGAAGTGGTCGGTGCCTGAGAGTTGGGATGAATAATGCTGAGGTCCAATCATTGAGGAAGCAGAAAGCCTGAGGGCGGGGAAAAGAGAAACCTATCCAATGAGTGCAAGGAGGTGGGCCGGCCGCAGAAGCCTGCGGAATCCGGGGGGCTGCGGCCAGCTGTGCTCGGCTGGGGGTGCGTGCAGACGCTGAGGGCGGGAAAAATGTGATTGGGGTGTTGCGAAGCCTGGCTAGCTCCGCGGGGTCGCGGCGGGGTCAGAACGATGGAATTCAGAGAAACAGTGGTAACTCTCCACATTCGGATAAAAGTGAATCCTGTTCAAGAGGCCATTTAGCAACCTTCAAAGGCCAGAATTGGCCCTTAGCAACCTACCTTTTAGTGCGGCAGAGAGGCCAAATACCTAGTCTCTGGCACGCGGTATTGGTGAGTGAGGAGTCAAACGGCCAGAAAATATCCCGACTAGAACCGGCTTCCTGGGCACTTCGATGAGGTCCTGAGACTGAGAAAAGGTCACCCTGGTGGTTGCTAGAATGTCTGGGTTCTCTTATCTCTACCATTTATTTGGTAGCTGCTTAGGAATTGGGTGTTCTTAATGCTAAGCCCTTAAACATTTTATAAACCATTAAATACTCCCAAAGTTTTAGCTATTTTAATTTCTTGTTCCCGTGTTCCTCATGGAACACTCAGCACATGCAGGAATTTTATCACTTGCAGCTAGAACATTCACCTGCATCTTCACAAGGCCTAGCACAGCATCTTTATTTAGTAGGAACTCATGTAAATAAGAGCTATTATCTAGTGTTTATGGTGGGCCAACCTTTACACAGTCTATCCCTTCCTCCTACCAGAGACCTACAAAAGTAGTTATTAGTTCTGTTTTGAAGATGAGGAAACTAAGACTCAGAAATTATGACTTCTTCAAATAAGATAACGAGTTAATAAGTAGTGGGGGCAGGAATCAGACTCAAGTCTCTGACTACAAGCCTCTCTCCATCATCATTCAGCTAGCTTTTCCCAAAATTAAGGGTTGAATTGAATTATCCCAGGAAATGACCTCATCCCCAAAGAAAACATTGTGGTACAGTGCTGAGCCTTGTCTAGAGGCTGGCTGTATCACAGAATAATCACTTTTTAATTTTGGATTAAAATGGGCTCAAGGGTAACCATGGGAAAATAATTATCAAAACTATACTCTAGTCCTGGCCAGCTAGCTCAGTTGGCTGGAGCATCCTCCCTGTGCATCAAGGTTGCAGGTTTGATGCCTGGTCAAAGCACATACAAGAAGCAACCAGTGAATGCATCAGTAAGTGGAACAACAAATCAATTCTCTCTCTCTCCTAGATCAACTAAAAACAAAACAAAAAAAAAAACCTATCCTGACCAGTGTAGTTCAGTTGGTTGGGTGTTGTCCTGCAAAGCAAAGGGTCACAAGTTCAATTCCTGGTCAGGATACATGCTTAAGTTGCAGGTTCAGTCCTAGTCAGGGAACATATGAGAGGCAACTGATCAGTGTTTCTCTCTCTCTCTTTCTCCCTCCCTTCTCCTCTCTAAAAATAAATAGATAAAATCTAAAAAACAAACAAACAAACCCATAGTCTGGTGTGTTCTGTGGAAAGGCAATTCTCCTTTGCCTTGGGTAAGGTTGGAGGGTTTATTTGGTTTGAAACAAGATGGAATGACCTTTCTCTAATTTTTGTTTGTTTTTCCCTTGTGTAGCCATTCCCCGTCTGCCCTATCTGTTGGCCCACCGGAAGGACTCTAATTCAGGGACTCCTGCTTGCCCTGGGCTGGCTCATGCATGGTTTTGCCCATTAAGATCTTTAAGAGAGTTCTGGGTCCTCATGCTTTGTATAAACTCAAGCCAACATTAGTTTTTCCAAATATAACAGGTTAATCTTATCATTGTTTCCTAAGAATATTATTTCTTTGAAGCTTTTTTGAGCTGTCAAGAGAAAGAGAACATATGTTAGGGGATTTCTAAACATTACCCAGAAGTTATTTGTTTCCTTTTACTTCCTACTCCTTTTTTTGGAATTAGCTTTAATTATAATCTGTAATGAGTTGCTTACTCTTTCTCCTCAGTTCTTTCTAATAGTAGAAGCTGGTTGGACAGTGAAGAAAATCTCCCCGTAGAAGGGGAGGTTGTTTGCATAGAGAACTAGCCGCTGGAGGAACTTTGGCCTTTGGACTCTTTTTACTACAGTATTGCTGCTTTTGCATGAGGATGGAGCATGAACCAGTGATTTGGGACCAGCATTGTGTAAAGTATAAAATATTCAAGAAGAACAAGTTTGTCATTTCAGGTGCTTAAGCTTAATAGTGTTAGGTCTTTGTTGTTGTTGTTTCTGATTTGAAAATGATCCATCTAGTCAAATCTGTGCAAAAGTATTGGCCAATTGTGACATGGCCAGCTGTAAATGAGGCTTTTCATAAGTGAAAGAAAACTCGTGTATTTCCAGTAGGTTTTTAGTTCAGTCCCTGGTTGTGTCAGAGTTTTGTGAGATATGGGGAGTATTGGTCCTAATGATTTTAAATTCTTAAATCAGAAAAGCTAAATCCCTCCCTGACTGGTGTGGCTCAGTGGGTTGGGTGTCATTCTGCAAACCGAAAGGTCACCAGTTTAATTCCAGGTCAGGACACACACCTGGGTTGCAGACCAGATCCCTGGTCGGGGGCATGCAAGAGTCAGTTGATCAATGTATCTCTCACACGTGTTTCTCTCTCTTTCTCCCTTTCCCCCCCCTCTCTAAAAATAAATACAAGATGTTGTGTTTTTTTTTTAAGCTAAATCCTCTGTGGTACAAAATTGGAAACTTGATATTTGTGTTTGGAGAATGTTTACTTGTTATGACTTAGAGACTCTCACTTATTCAATTACTCCAAGTGAGTGATCATTTCACCTAAATTATTTTTTCATTAACTTTTGTTCTGCTAATGTTACTATTGGTGCACACTCCTTCCTGCATTAGTTCTTCCATTTGTAAAGATAATCTATTTTACTGGGTAATATAAATGGTGGGGGTTCTGATATAATCATCTTCCATTCATTCAATGAATATTACTTATTGACTTACAGTGTGACAGGCCCAGTGCTAGAGAATCCAGAAATTAAAACAAACAAACTAAGAAATAGTTTCTGACTACTGGAAAAAAACAAGAAAGCCAGTATTTAAATTCCTAATGAAAAATGCCAAGATAAAGAGCTAGGGAGAGGGAAGTAGAAAGAAGGGGCACTTAATTAACTCAGGGTAAGGGGCAGCTGAGAAAAAGGGAAGGGGACTAAAGGAGTTTTGGGTGATGGGAGCCAACTCTTAAAGGATGAGAGCTCTTTGTAAGGAGATGAAGAAAAAGGTGTTCCAGACAGAGGGCTCTGCAAGAAGAAACAGCATAAGAGAAACAGTTGATTAGTGTGGTTGGAATGAAAATTTGGTTGGGTGTGAGAATGTGTGAACCAGTAAAGCGGAGGATGTAGGTGGGGTCTGCATTCTGAAGAGTTGTCAACACTATAATAAGAATATTCAACTATATTCCAAAGGCAGCTCCACAGTCAACCTTTCAAAGCTTCTCTACTTCACTTAAGCTAACCAACCCACTGCTTCACAAAGAAGCCCCCCGTTTTCCGCCATTACATTTGTAAGCCATATCTATTCCTCCAGATACTGTTGAAGAGGAATCCTTCCTCACGCTCAGGTTAATCTTTCCACTTACTTCGCTCTATTTTTCAGCCTTTTCCTCTCTAATGACTCTATCCTTTGGCATTTAAATATTCTCAGGTCTCTGTCACCTTAAACAGTCATTATATTTTGACTCTTGGTATGAGTGTGATTACATTAAGATGTATTCTAGTTAAGCAGCTTTATGCGATTCATATTTTTCATCAATATTGCTCTTAAAATAAAAATTGAGATATAGCCCTGACTCATGTGCCTCAGCTGGCTGGGCATGGTCCCACAAAGTGAAAGGCTGCTGGTTTGCTCTCCAGTCAGAGCACATGCCGAGGCTGTGGGTTCTATCCTGGTTGGGGGCATGTGCGAGAGACAACTGATCAGTGTTTCCCTCTCACAGCAATGTTTCTCTCCCTCTCTTTTTCCTTTCCTTCTCCTCTCTCAAAAAAAAATTGATAAAAACAAAAAAAGTGAGATGTAATCAATATATTTGACTCTCATCTGTATTCCCTCTACTACCAACTGTTTGGAAAGAGTCATTACACTTACCATGTTTTTATTCTGATTTCTCATTCATTCTTCCAGAATGGTGAAACTACGCTGGTGCCGCCATTGTGTTGCTTTGGGTTTATGGGCTTTCAGGGCTTCATTGGAGTTCAAAGTTTAAATATGTTAATCAAGGCCACCAAATAGATTAATATATTTAAAAATTGTTAAGACATCATTAGTAAGCAAATGTTTTGAATAAGATTTAGATTCTAGCCAGAGCACTGTGGTGCTGGTGCACATGTTTTAACTTGTTATCAGTCCTTCATGGAGTAAAGAAATTTCATATAACTTCAAATGTATCTATGATATATTCCAGTATGCTCTCCTAATTTTTCTTTGGTTTAGCAATTACAAAACCAAATTTTTAGGACTTAAAAATGACACAGACACTGGCCTGCAGTGTCCACAACATTATGGATGAGATACGAGACAAATTCACAGGGACTACCTAGTCCTGTGGAGGAAAAGGGACGGCACAGCCACTCTCTCAAGAGAAGAGCACCCCATGCCCTTGCCCTGACAGGATTTTACTGGGTTTCGGTTTGCACAGGAATAGAGATAAAGTTCATTAATCATTGTCAGGCAGTAAGGATCAAACAATAGATAGCATACAAAGAACCCGGTCAGGGTCAGATAGTTAAAGAGCCATAAAACTTTGAGGAACAAACTCACTTCTTGCTTGGACCCTTATCATTTAATTGAGGGCATTCTTAGCAAAGCAGGTTTCACAGGATTTTGTGCATTCTTTCTTAGGCCTGATCACCTCAGGGAACTTGCCCTTTCTAGCACAGGACTGCACCGCCCTCTGTCATTGTTTCAGGCTTAAGTCAGGCAGGGGAAGCAAGGCAACCAAGAGATTAGAAGACTTCTTGCAGACAGAATGAGGACTCAGCCTACATCAAAGCTGAGGGTCCATACCCCCTTTTGCTATAGCCCCCAAGTCCTTCCCTGAGGGCCTCCACGTGATCGTGCCTGTCTTAGGTCATTCTCCCTTGGGGAATCTTACCCATCATTGGCTAACTGATCAAGCACTGGGGGCCAGTTATGGATGAAGTAAAAGGAGCAGAAGCTGCGCTCCTGCCAGGAAGATAAGCTTTGTTTCCTTGGTAGCTTATGGTCTGAAGGTTGCTCACTCAGCCTTAGCCATGTTGGGGGGGGGGGTTTACAGCTTCTGAAGCCAGTGAAGTCAGGCAGGGCGGTTCACAACATAAAAAGTATAAACATGAGAATGTAAAAAAAATCACAACATATCATTACACTGGTTAGATTTATGATGCCTAATACACATTTTCTATTTTGCTAAATAATGTCTTCTGTAATTTGTTTTCTCTGGTGGCCATAAGAATAGATTTTAGGAGGTCTGAATCATTATAATATGCTAAGAGAATGGAGATTTTGCCAGAATCCCTGAAAATATTTTAAAAAATTCTTTGTAGACTAAAACTAATTTGAAAGAACTTGAAACATCAAAAAGAAAATACTTTTAGATTGTGGTTGATACCATTTTAGTACTTAAAGAATGTGGAAGAGGTTTTAATCTTGTATTACCATATAATGAACAAAATTACTCTCTAAAATACTAGCTAAATTAATTTTTAACCACACTTATCTACTTGAACATTCCATAAGCCATAATTTCTCAAGATCTTATGTAATTTGAAATTTTTACGTCATACACTTTTGCCTGTCAATTTACTAAAAGTTGTTGTTACAACAGTTTTCTGATTTTTTGGAAGTTTTTAGATAAAATAATTTCAGTTTAGCAAGTATATATATAGTGACTACTACTTACTTAGGTAAGACATTTTCAGGGCTAAGTATATTTATTCACTTACTTGAGTTTATTTTTCCAGTCCAGTTTAATTTAATTGATGAAAAATCACAGTAAAAAGTACAGAAGGAGCCAAATAAATGTATAATCTATGACATGATTACTTGCTGTTTTGTGAGAATTATTAATTATAGACATTGGAGAAAAGTAATATTACATATAAATTGTCTATGATAGTTACAATACCAGTATTTGATTTCAGATTTATCTGAATTATATCTTAGTTTTGTTTTGCACAATTCTCATTCCTCTAGAGCAAAATTTAAATAATTTAAAAACTATTTTAGGAACTCTATAGGATCAGAGCATTTAATAGAATTTTTATTCAGCATATAAGCTCAAACAGAGGTAAAATAAGTCATAAAACTTGCCAATTAGCCAACTCATTACTGAAGCCCTTTTTTTTACAGTTTTGCTTATTCATCTGGTTCAAAATTCAAAAGGTACAAAAGAGTATGTAGTGAAATAACTCTCCTGTTTCTGTTTCTGTGTCCTAGACACCCACTTTCCCTCCCCAGAGGCAAACACTGTTACCAGTTTTCTATATATCCTTCCAGATATATTTTATTCATTTCTAAGCAATTACATATTTTCTCTTTTACACAATTTGTAGCATACTACAATATAAGCACTGTTTTGAATTGTTTCTTTAATAATTTTTTTACTGTACACCTGGAGAACTTTCCAAATCACTACATACTGTGCTTCTTCTTCTAGCTATGTGGTATTCCTCTGTCAGGATGTATCATTGTTATTTTAGAAGTCTCCTATTGGTGAATATTTGCATTGTTTTCCATCTTTTGTTGTAATTAGAGTGACCATATTTCCTGGCTTGCTTGGGACAGTCAGCTATGCCAATTATCTCAGCTTAAATATTAATAGTGCCCTCTTTCTCTTACAAAACTGTCCCAATTTGGACAGTATGTTTTATGGCTACCATAGCTATTACAATGCTCCTGCAGTGAATAAGTTTATATATCTTATCATTCTGTGGGTTTGCAAAGATAACTTAGGATAAATTCCTAGAAGTAGAATTGCTGAGCCAAAAGGTATATATTTATTTTTTGTTTGTTTGTTTGTTTGCCATTCCAGTAACTGTAAAACAGTGTCTCGGTGTCGTTTTTATTTTATTTTATTAAAAATTATGAATGAGGTTGAGCATCTTTTTATTCAAGGTCTGTCCAGAAGGTATCCAACCATGTAATATGAATAACAGAGACATTTATTGAAGAAGATATAAGATACAAGAAACATTGTACATAGGACAATGACACCTCAGTCCCCTTCAAAGTAGGCACCTTGGGACCCCAAATAGTTCTCCCAATTGCATCAGCTGCCCCCTCGTATTTTCCCAAGTCTCATCAGTGATCTGAAATGTCTTCCCTTTCAAAGGTGACTTTAGTTTTGAGAAAATCCAGAAGTCACAGGGCACCAAATCTGTGTTGTAGTGGGGCTGAGTTACCTGGATAATTTCATGTTTTGCCAAAAAACTGCAGGACATGCATGCATGAGCTGGTGCATTGTTGTGATAAAGCTGCCAATCACCAGTTGCCCATAGCTGCAGCCTTCTGAATCATCTAATAGTTTCTGCAAAGGAATGTTCAAGCTTAACACAAAATGTGATGCAGATTCATTGCTCTACTTGCTCAGTCATTTTGAAAGCGAGAGCCATACAGTACACACATTCATTCAACAGCATCTACCACCCCCACTGACTAGTACAGTGAAGTTGTCATTGTTCATACCTGCGCATTCCAGTCCACCCTCCTTGGCTGCCAGATTACATGGTTGTTGCAGAAACTATTTGCATTATATTAACAATGGCTAGACTTTTTTTTGACAAATCTCATATGTTTAACAACCATTGTATTTCCTTTTTTATGAATATTCAAATATTGGTTATTAGAGTTTTGACATTGATTTGTACGAAGAGAAACTCTTCATATATTTTGGAAATTAGCCTGTTGTGAAATGAGTTTCATGCTTTTCCCTCCCCTTCCTGGTTTATAATGTGATTTTTAATTTTCCTTTTGTGTTTTTTGCCATGTAGGATTTTTTTTATCATTATGCAGTCAGATTTCTTAGTTTGTACTTTCTATTCAATGAATATCATCAGAACCCATTATTCAGCTGTAAACTCACATTGAATCTTTTATTTCCTCATCCTTCATATCCTATGATAGGTCTCAAATTCATCTACTTTTCCCCATTTCCATTGCTACTGTCTTGGTTGAGCTTCTTTTTTTTTTTTTCTTTTTTAATTATATTTTATTGATTATGCTATTACAGTTGTCCCATTTTCCCCCCTTCATTACCCTCCACCCTGCACACCCCTCCCACCCACATTCCCCTCCTTTAGTTCATGCCCATGTGTCATAAGTTCTTTAGCTTCTACATTTCCCACACTACTCTTGCCCTCCCCCTGTCTATTTTCTACCTACCATCTATGCTACTTGTTCTATGTACCTTGTCCCCCTCTCTCCTCTTCCCACTCCCCTATTGCTAACCCTCCATGTGATCTCCATTTCTGTGTTTCTGCTCCTGTTG
>PVKU01007347.1:0-28000 GCA_004027475.1 Anoura caudifer
AACAAACAACAAGTGTTGGAGAGGTTGTGGAGAAAAGGGGACCCTAGTGCACTGTTGGTGGGATTGCAGACTGGTACAACCACTATGGAAAGCAGTATGGAATTTTCTAAGAAAACTAAAAATGGATCTACCTTTTGACCCAGCAATTCCACTGCTAGGATTATATCCTAAGAACCCTGAAACACCAATCCAAAAGAA
Source organism: Anoura caudifer (assembly GCA_004027475.1). Taxonomy (NCBI): domain Eukaryota; kingdom Metazoa; phylum Chordata; class Mammalia; order Chiroptera; family Phyllostomidae; genus Anoura; species Anoura caudifer. The sequence continues at coordinate 199 of PVKU01007347.1, forward strand.
CTTATGCACCCCAGTGTTCATGGCAGCACAATTTACAATAGCCAAGTGTTGGAAGCAACCTAGGTGCCCATCAGTAAATGAATGGATCAAAAAACTGTGATACATTTACCCAATGGAATTCCATGCAGCAGAAAGAAAGAAGGAGCTCCTACCCTTTGCCACAGCATGGATGGAACTGGAAAGCATTATGCTAAGCGAAATAAGTCAGGCAGTGGAAGACAAATACCATATGATCTCACCTTTAACAGGAACCTAAACAACAGAACAAACAAAGAAACAAAATATAACCAAAGACACTGAAATTGAGAACAGGCTGACAGTCACCAGAGGGGGAGAGGGGAGGGAATTTCAGGGGGAAAAGGGGAATGGTTTATAGGAACCATTATAAAGGACACATGGACAAAAACTAGGAGAGGTGGAAATGGGAGGGAAGTGGGGAGGGCTGGGGTGGTGGGCTGGGATGGGAGTGAAAGACAGAAAAGTGTGCAAGAAAAACAAAATAAAATTTAAAAAATATTGCAAAAAATAATTTAAAAAATAAACAATAAAATGCAAGTTCTATAGGATATCAAAGTGAAATTTGTCTGTTTCTCTTGTTGGTGTTAGCTTTGTGATCCCTCTCTGGATATGTTTTTCATCCTTTCACAGCTCCTGGCCTTATTGTCTCATACTTGGGAAAAGAAAAGAAAAAAAAAAAAGGCTCCTGCTGACTTTAAACCCTCTATGTTCTCCTGGCTTCTTGGATGGAGCAGGCAGAAAGGGGCTGGGCTTCGCTTTTTTCTTCTGTGGTTTTGCAAAGATGGAGGGTAGGTTTGGGCTCCAATATTCACAGGTGCCCAGCCTCCAGTCCAGGCCTTCAGGTCGTTGCTGGGTTCCCACTGTCCATCTGTGCCAAGCCAGTGCCTTTAATTCACCACATTGTTCTGCCCCTGAGGTGCCCTAATTAGGACAACTCACACCCCACCTTCTCCCTCTTTGCTGGCCTGGGTGCTGCGCACTCTCAAAGTCCCTTCAGGGTAATTTAATTCCCTTATTCAATTAAGTCTCTCTGGGGACTGCTGCCTCTATTAGCCCCTGCTGCTCAACTTTGATCAGTCTTGGAGCAAATCATGCCACTCCCCTCTCTTCACTGGCCCAGATGCTGGGAGAGTTCCTTAAACAGTGGCTGAGAGCTTTTTTAAAGTAAATTCCTAACAAGAACCTGGCTTTTCATACAGCCTAACTCTGACCAGTCTGGAGACTATCTGGGTCATGGGCTCATCATGACCCAACTGTTTTCCCTTCCCCAGGTGTCACCTGGCTCCCAAATTTTTCTGTTAATGTCCTAGCCAGCGACAGTCTCATCAGGGAACACCACCTCTGTGCATCTCCTACTATATCTTTATTCCCTCCAGAAACTTAAAGCATCCAGGTCTTTTCTGGTGCCGGGCTGTCTTCCCTGCTCTGGTAGAAGAGGGAGCGGCCAGATCAGTGAGTTACAATCACTGATCTGGCTCTCCTCCAAAGCTCCTGCAGCGCTGCTGACAGCAGGCAGCAGCCATGGTCCCAGTGCCAATCCCAGAGAATTTATGGTCCTAAGGCAATCTCCTTACTGTCTGTTTTTCTGCATCCTCTACATTTTTGGCTTCCAAACTTCAGAAAAGCTGGAATTCCATTGGCTGTTTACTCTGTTCTTTAGAAGATCTGCTAGGTATCCCAGTTGGGTTCACCAGCAAGTGCGTTGAGCTCCTACCTACCTCATTGCCATCTTCAGTCTCCCAACTTCAGTGTGCCTTGTGGATGGATGGACCCGATCATTCTTAGGAGAGATTTTGGAAAAATGCTGTACCTGTGTAAAATTGGAATATAACCTAAGAGTCTAAGTCCTCTTGGAATTCATCTTTTTAGTTAACAGGTGACTGTAGTCCCTGGGATTCTGATCCTTACTTTCTCAGATGTAAAATTCAAAGTGTAGAGCATAAAAATTTCTCCAAAAAATTCTTGTTAACTGAGAGTGCTTTCCTTATATATTCTTACTTTTATTTATCATAAGGAATTCAACCTTAATAAAACTTAGTAACTCTGGGTAAGTTTTCCCAAAGGGTTTATTTCTTTGCCAAGTTTTGATGAGAAGTAAATATGATATGTTGGAATGTAGCTGCATCAGAAGCCTAGGAATCATGACTGGTTTCACACTGGTTTTACAACCACAATATTATATTAAATTTCAATGAACTTTACAGAAAATTTTTTCCAATAAGTTTCAAGTTCTTATAAATTATGTTCTTCCTGGTCTGGGGAATCATGCTTCTTTCAGTAGTATTTAATAATACAGTGCTAATTTCTCATCCCACATCCTGTTGAAAGCCAAGACAGTATAAACTCTCCCAGGATTTTCAGGGCTCCCCCCAGAACTCTGGTTCTTAGGGGCTTCTCCACCCTTCTTTACTAGTTTTGCTTCTCTGCACTGTGGTCACAATTTCTTTTACTTCATTTACCAAAGTAGCACTTATATAAGGCTGATGTGTGCAAAGCTTTTCTGGATTATTTGGGTGGAGTAGTTTTACTACATGTTGTAATATAGGAAACCACTTGGAGCAGCACATATGATCTCTGTTTTAAAATTTCTTGGCCATATTTGTTATCAAAAGAAATGTCACTGACTCTCTTTCTCCTAAGGATTTGGTCTGCTATGATTAAAAAATAACTTATGTCAGTCATTTTAAACAAGAATAATTGAATACACTATAAATGGTGGTGGTGGTGATGATTTTGGTAATGTAAGGAATAACGCTGATGATGTAAGTTCTATTTTTTCTTTCCAATATACAAATATGTTGTCTCTTTACTATAATATGAGTTTTCTTTTCATTTAATGTTACCACTAATAAATGCCTTATTTCACATCTAGCATTAGAACCTCCAACACCTTTTTCTTCCTCTTCAGCATCTTTCCATTTCTTCTAGATTTCAGGCCTAAGACCAACAATATATTATTTGTCACTTGGCCCTCATTCATGTAGTGATGCTTATTGTAGTGATCTATGATTCCTGTGCTCACAATGATGCTACTCATTGTGGTGCTTTGGTGTCTTTGGACCCATTGAGTCACTGAATTTTCAGAATGACTTTAAATCTAAGGCATTTTTCTATGTGAGCCAGGTCATGGGCCTCTTTATTGGCAACACTTTTCTCCTGAGCATTCTTTAGTCCATCACCATCAGCCCCAGAACCTTCTGGTTGATCAGATTTAAATAAAAATCCTGCACTATCATTCTCCATTCCTCCTTCTTCTATGGGTCTTCAGTTTGTATTTTAGTAGTTACTTGATTGCTATGATTTCTTGAACTCCACTCTTAAACTCCTAATCCTGAACCTTTTCCCTTAACTGCCTTTACCCTGGTCTACACAACACATGCACCCTGCCTTGCAGTGCTTCTGGGAAGCTCAAAATAATTGTTAACTTTATTGTGCAGATCATGTTGGTTCTTTTTTGCTCAACCTTCTTTTTCATGACTATCTTGAATTATGCTTTTTTAAAAAAATTAAAACATCAAAAACAAACAACAAAATGGGCCATTATAGTGATCTTCTAAATAAATTTGCTTTCTATCCTAGATGAAAAAAATTCTTAATCACACATGAAAAATCAGCAGAATATTTGAAAACACACTTTTTCTTTAACTTGTCCAGTTAAAGTTCTCAGGGGGAAGGTTTATTTTCCTTCTATAGGGATCTCAGTAGGTGAAAGAGAAAATAGATAAACAGGTTTTTTTCTCTCCAAAGAAAATAGCAGAATGTTTTATTTTATTTTTTCTTTTTCTCTATAACTTCTTTTAAAATGAAACTGATACAAAGTAATCAGATTCCCTTTCATAACTCTTTTATCTTTAACAATCCTATTCTCCTTTGTAATTGAATTAAGTTCTTAAAATAGCTCTCCTGTCAAATTCTTCATGATATTGTCCTAATAGTGAAAGGTCTGTTTTCTTTTACTTTGCTTTGAAATGAGCCAATACTACAATGATAATGTTGAGAAAAAACATATGTATATTAGGGGAAAAGAAGCCTAAATATTTTAAGAAGAAATGTTTTTCTCTGTAATTGACAATACTCAGAAATTATAGTTTAAGTGTTTTATTAATTTTGCCTCTGTTGAAAAACTATAAATACCACTGATGTTATATGATGTTTAGAAATATCTATAACCAAGTATTTTATCCAGTTCAGCCACTGGCTTTATTTTCTGAGAAAATGCAAATATTTTCCAGTGCATTCTTAGATTTCACACAAATCTTCAGTTTTAATTTTGTCATTTATTGAGAGAGAAAAATTTCTTGCATTTGTCTATTTCTCTTTTCAGTCTTATCAGTTTTTGATTCTAGATTTTGAAACTTTATTATTAGGTGCATATACATGTAGAATTGCTATGTCTTCTTGATGGCTCAAGCCTCTTTATCCTTAGTAAAAGTTTTTGGTTTTGTTTCAACTCTCTAATACTAGTATAACTACTCCATTTTTGGATTAGTGTTTCATGGTATATCTATTCTTATCATTTTACTTTCAACGCATCTATGTCTTTATACTTAAACTATATACTTGAATTTGCTTTTCTATCCAAAGTTTTTCTATAAACTTCAGCTATTTTATTAGGTTGTTTAGATTGCAGTTGACCCTTGAATAACGTGGGTTTGAATTGTGCAGTTCTACTAATATGCAATTTTTTCAATAAATATGTATAGTACTGCAAATATCTCATTTCTTTATGATTTTCTTAACATTCTCTTTTCCCTAGCTTATTTTATTGTAAGAATACACTATGTAATGCATGGAACATATGAAATATGTGTTAACTAACTGTTTATGTTACCAGTAAGTCTCCATCCAGTCAACAATAGGTTATTACTATTAAGTTTTGGGGGAGCCAAAAATTATACTCAAGTTTTTGACAGTATGGAGAGGTCAGTACCACTAGTCCCTACATTGTTCAAGTGTCAACTGTATTTAAATTTACTGTAAATATTTATATGTTTAAATTTATATTGTTGCTAGTTATTTTCTATTCCATTTTTTCTCTCTCTGCTTTCTTTTCAGTTAAGTATGTTTTGTCATTATTTTTATTTTAATTTTTCTCTAATATTCTCTTATTAATTATATCATTTAATTGTTTTCTTATGCTTGTTCTAAGGTTCATGGTTTATATCCTTAATTTTTATAGTACCTTTTCAAATAATGTTTATTACTTCACTTACAGTGTATAAACTTCAGCCTTGTAGATTTCCATTTTGTCCTCTCTTCTTTGTGCTATTGTTGGCAAATATTTCACTTCTCTATACTATAAGTCCCACAATATTATAGCCATTAATTATTAGTAATTAGTAACTATTATTAATATAATTTTATTTTAAGCAGTTAGCTATATTTTTAACTTATTTTTTTGCTATAACTTATTTTCAAAGGTCATGGAACACAAGAAGTTGCAAAACAAGTACAAAAAGTTTTTATGTACACTTCACTTACTTCAATGATAATATTTTTCATAATTAAAATATGTGATCAAAATCAGGAAATTGACATTGGTATGATGTTATTAGCTCACATAAAGAACTTATCCAGATTTCACCAATTTTTACATGAACTTTTACATACAACTTGATCACATGTATAGGTTTGTGTAACTATAAACACAATCAGTATACCAAACAGTTCTATCTCCAGAAAGAAACTTTTTGTTTTACTGCTTAATAAATGTACCATCTCCCAAAATATGTGCAAAAGAGTAACTACCTAATTATTACATGTAGAATTTCTTCATTTTCCTTCTTTTTCTTTATTTTAAAGGGAATATTTATGGAAACCACATCTGTTAAATTATTTCTTGGAACCATTTCCATTTCTCATAAAATTCAAGAAAGGTAATTCATGAAATATGTATTAAATTATGTCAGTTATAAGTAATTTCAAATATATAAAAAGATAATTCAGAGTAAGTGTTTTGTTAAACAACATATTTTAGCTTTGTAGATATGGCCATCTTTGGTATAGTTTCAAAGATGACATGATATAAAAATATATTAATGTAATATACCATATTATTATGCTAAAGGTGTCAAAGTGCTCATCTGATACTAATGTAGGAAATTAACCCAGAGCTCAGCATGAGCCCATTACCTGGGCAGAGTAGCCCGTGTGCCGGAAACTGGCAAACCATATAAGGGAACCCAAACTAACCTGCTTTGTGTCACGTAGCCCGGAAGAAAGAATGTATATATATACCCCTGAATCCTTTGTTCGGGGCTCAGAATTTGGAGTCTGCACTCCTCTGGGCCCGTGCATGTTAATAAAGGATCGTGTTCCCAAGTCCCTCCAGTGTCTGGTCGTTTCATTCCTCCGTAACAATACATAATGAAAAAACTAAGTAAAATTCACATTTGTGAGCCTATACATATTGAGTAAATTAATATATGCATACTTTCAGAGATCTCAAATTTAATTTCACTGTATTCAGAATATTTTTGTGAAGAGAAAAACATGCTTTTCTTAAATGAATTTAATTAGTTGAACCATGTTAGTGTGCCCTCTGTGAGATTCAGTTTGGATAATTTTAACCAAGATAAATAAAATGAAAATTACCTCCTTTTGAAATTGTGATTTCCAGCTGTTATCTCTTTCTAATAAAAGTCAGAGTTAGACATGCCATCCACGAAATTCAGCTTGCTCACCTATTGGGACACTGTGTGGTCTATATATCCAGTTGGTTTAAGTCTGGTGCCAAGGATGCAAGATTTGTGGGTGCTTCTCCTGAAGAGAAACACAGCTATGATTGGTTTTGTAGTTTTGGCTCCTAGAAAACCATGTGCAATGTCCACCGACTTCCCTTCCTGTTGGTGAGATAGCATCATTAGTTTTGAACATTTATGGAAGCATGTAATAGAGACAATAAGAGTGACCACATATAAAGTGTCTCCTTCACATGGCCTTACTATGCACCTTCCTGCCACATGAAAAGCTTTGGGCAGAGTCCTAACTTGTGGGCACTGCCTGCAGCTGAGAGTTAGGCTGTTCTTCCTTGATTTTACTGCTGCAAGCACTTTTTCATCTGTGAACCTCGTGTGAGAAAGGACTTATAATTCCTATCAGGTAAACAAGGGGTTAGAAGCTGGGATGATGCCTGGCAAAGCCTTTCTTCTGACATTATCACTTTAAGAGCCATGCACATATCCCTATTGCCTTTCTGTGTACACAGACTCTGCTTAAGGTTAGCAAAAGAGCTAAACATGAGGGGTGAACAATACTGTAGGTTAAACGTTCATAGGAAGCTTTTCCTTTTCTGTCTACTGCTTCTAATGTAGTTGTCAAATGTATTGGATTTCTCTTTTGTATTAAATTCATGGTTATCCTAAGCTCTCTTGAAGAGGTGATTTGGGATTCTTAGGGTATATCCCAGTAGTGGAATCACTGCGTCAAAAGGCAGTTCCATTTTTAGTTCTTTCAGAAAGTTCCGTACTGTTTTCCACAGTGGCTGCACCAGTTTGCTTTCCCAACAACAGTGCATTAAGGTTCCCTTATCTCCACAACCTCACCAGCACTTCTTGTTTGTTGATTAATTAATGATATGGCCATTCTGACAGGTGTGAGGCAATATCTTGTGGGGGGGCTCCTCCCGCAGGGCCACCCAGAGGCACCCCCGCACCAGCCACCATGGATGAGAATAAGTCTACCAAGACATGATCTGCTCGGGGAACAAAGTTGGCCGATTTCTCAAAGGAGAAGGGCCAAGAGCCTCTTCCTCAATGGGTTTTTTATTGGGTCGTTTTGCATGGAATACAGGCTCATTAATCATTCTTAGGCAGCAAGGATCAAACAATAGATAACATACAAAGAGCTCTGAGGGCCTATTTTGAGTCAGGGTCAGATAGCTAAAGAGCTATCAAACTTTGAGGAACAAACACTTCTTGCTTGGACCCTTATTTAATTGAGAGCATTCTAAACAAAGCAGGTTTCACAGGATTTTACATATTCTTTCTTAGGCTTGATCGCCTTAGGGAACCTGACCTTTCCAGCACAGGGTGGTACCCACCACCAGCATTGTTTCAGGCTTAAGTCAGGCAGGGGCGGTAAAGCAGCCAAGAGATTAGAAGACTTCTAGCAGACAGAATGAGGACTCAGGCTATGTCAAAGCTGAGGGTCCATCACCCGCTTTTGCTATAGTCCCCCAAGTCCTTCTGTGGGGCCTCCATGTGATGATGCCTGGCTTAGGTCATTCCCCGCTTGGGGAATCTTACCTGTCATCGGCTAGCCAATCAAGCATTGGGGGCCAGTTATGGATGAAGTAAAAGGAGCAGAAGCAAGGCTCCTGCCAGGGAGATAAGCTTTGCCTCCTTAGTGGCTTATGGTACGAAGGTCGCTCACCCAACCCTAGCCATGGGGGGGCTACAGCTCCTGAAACCAGGCAGGGCAGTTCCCAACAATATCTCATTGTGGTTTTAATTTGCATCCCTCTGATGGTTAGTGATGCTGAGCATCTTTTTACATGTCTCTGGGCCATCTGTATGGGCCACTTCTCTCCTTGGAAAGTGTCTATTCAGATCCTTTGCCCATTTTTTAGTTGTATTGTTTGTCTTCCTGGCATTGAGCCATATGAGTTCTTTATATATTTTGGAGATTCAACCCTTGTCCAATGCATCATTGGCAAATATGTTTTTCCCATGCGGTGGGTCCCCTTTTCATTATGACAATGGTTTCTTTAGCCATCCAGAAGCTTTTAAATTAATGAGTGGATCAAAACCTGTAGTACATTTATACAACGCAGCAGAAGAAAGAAGGAACTCCTACCTTTTGCGACAGCATGGGCGGAACCGAGAATATTATGCTAAGTGAAATACGCCAGACAGTTAAAGACAAATACCATATGATTTCACCTATAAGAGGAATCTAATGAATAAAATAAACTAACAAACAAAATAGAACCACAGGCATGGGAACAGGGAATAGACTAAAAGTGACCAGAAGGGAGAAATGAGGGGGATAATGGTGAAAAGAAGGGGATGGGACTGGACAGAGAACATGTATAAATGAGCCACAAACATGGACAAGTGTGGGGATTGACTGTGGGAGAGGGAGGTGGGATGGGCAGAGGAGGGCAAAGGGGGCAAAATTGAGACTTTAATAGTATAACAATAAAAATGTTTAAAAAATCATGATCATCATATTAAAGAATATTTGAAAAAGATTAATCAGAAATTTTAGAACTAGGGAGATCTCACTGGTCACACAGAACAGATGGATTTTAGTGGACTTCAGTGAGGGGGACACTTCTAAATGGGGGCTGGGGAGTGGTAAGTCCAGGTCTCTCCTGCTCAGGGTGAGATCACTGCTGGAATTTTGAAAACCATGGGCCTCATCAAACCCAGCAAGTACATGCAAAATGAGGGAATTACCAAACTATGCAGATGCTGAAGAATCATAATTAGCACAAGAATCCAGGTATTCTGCTCTGGGCTAACTTCATTTTTCTACAGCACCACAATTCTTCCTATACAATGAGTAAAGGTTTCATTTGTTGTGTTGTTGCTGTTGTGAATGAAAATGATACCCAGTGCTCCGTGCCCCTCATGGCGTTTTGGGTTGGCAGTAGTGGAGCAGTGTAGAGTGCTGTATTTCCTACCAAGGAATATTTAACATGCAGACAGCAGCACATCAGAGCTGAACCCAGAATTAGGCTCTCTGTGGAGTGCGCAGGCCAGGGAATTTCTAAGAACATGTGGTTTTCATTACTTGCTATTCTTGAGGGCTTCTTTTTTGAGCTAAAGAAGAAACATAAATATTTTGTTCATAAGAATCTGAGAGAAAGATGAAATTGAACTGAGTAGAGAAGATAGATTAGCACCCTTCATGGCTCCAGACCTGGTTCAATGGAGATTAGGATTAGAAGTAAATGCTGAACTCTGAGTCCCTCCAAGTTTGGTGAAACTATTTCTAGCACCAACATTGTGAGACTTTGGGAAAAAAAGAAGTACAAGACAAAGGCCAGGAAAGGGACTCTACTGCTTCTACACAAGAAGCTATCTTCAGCAGCCCCAAACATGAGCAGCTTTGGCAGCCTTTCTGTGGATCTGAAAGCTTTCCAAGCTCAGTTTCCATGCCCTGCTTGCTACACACTCCCCCTCAGGGTTCAACTTCACTCAAGTAACTTCACTCTGCTGTTGACTCCTGGGTTAATCCTTCTCAGGCCTCTTTTGTGCTCCCCACTCAAAATGTCAACTGCTTATTTGGCATCAATGCTGTTCACTAGGCATGTCACATTCAACATGCTTCTCTTTTTCTGTTTTCCCATCTCTGTAAATGCTCTCTCTGTAGGTCAAGCCAGACCCACGGCCATCTTGGATCCCTTTCTGTCTCTTCTCCTTCCATATCTAACCTTTGGGAACATTTTTCCATTCTGCCTACAGGGTGAGAAATCAATCAATATATCCACTAATTTGCTTCTTGTTAACCCAAGATTACATGAAGACCATACAAGAAACTTTTGTTCCCAAATGCCACTCAAAATTTATAAGGATTTCTTACACTGGCATTTAGATAGGAGTCAAAAATTACATGATAGATATTTGCATTGCTTTCAATATTTTGCTATTATAGTCTATGCTATATGAATGATTACTTACATATGTTATTACACCTCTGTGTAGTCATATATGTAGGATGAATTCCTAGAAGTGGAATGCTGCATTAAAAGACATGCATATTTGTAATTTTTCTATATTTTCTATATATAGATATTACTATATTTTGTTTTTTAGGGATTTTACCAACTTATACTTCTGTCAGCAACATATAAGTGCATGTTTCCCCATATCTTGATTAACAGACTGCATTAACAAACCTTTCAATTGTTGAGTGTCTGGTAAACAAAAAATAGTTTCATAAAATAGTTTTAATTTGCATTTCTCTTATCATAAGAAATGTCATGTATTCACCACCATATGACTGGTACGGAGTGCAGAGGAGATGTGAGAGGGCTGGCTGGGCTCCCACAGGTGTCATCTCAAGTGCTGGAAGAATATTTCAGTGACCAGCAGGTTCCCCCTGAGAGGATATGGGATCTAAATTCCAAGCTGGGCTCCCAGCCTATATATAGCACCAGAGCCCAAAACGAACCTAGACAACTTCCAGCTGTGAAAAGTGGTAGGGTTTCTCTCTACCAGAGGTGGACAGCTGGAGACACAAAGAGCCATTTTAAAGGGCCAATACATAAATTTTCATATGCAGCCACTTATGCTGGGCTCTGGCAAAGAGGGATCAGAGTGGACTAGAGATGCTTGAGGAAAGACTGTGGACAGTGGCTTTAGGGATAGAACTGAGAGAAAAGCCACCAGGATCCCTGTGCTGAGTCATACCCATACTGCAGAAGCCATCTTGCTCAAGCAGAGCACTCCCCTCCAAGTGGCACTCCCTTCCAAGTGGCATGGGCCTGATGGGAAGCAACAGCTCCACCCACAGGAATTACTCTGTCCCATCGTATGGTGCTTAAGCTTGATTATGGAGTGAATGGAATGAATAGAATATGATTGTGGAGTGAACGGAATAACAACAGAAGGAGTCAGCCATAGAATGTGGATCCCTGTAGTCTCAAACAGGCTGCTTAAGGCCAGGCTGAGACACCAACTGACATTCTCCTACTGAGAATGAAGTGGTTTTGGTTTGTATTTTCCCTTTTATTAATAATGCTGAGCAGATATCTTTTCATGTGCTTATTGGTCATTTGTATATCTTCTTTTGAGAAATGATTAGTCAGATCCTTTGCTCACTTTAAAATTTTTCTTTTTAGTTTTGCATTGTAAGATTTCTTTATATATTCTAGATATAAGTCCTTTACCAGGCATACGATTTGCAAATATTTTCCCATTCTGTGTCTTTCTTGTCACTTTCTTGGTAGTGTCCTTTGAAATACTCAAGGATTTAAATTAGATAAATCTAATTTTTGGTTGCTAGCATTAATAGTTTTGTTGTCATATATAATAATCCATTGCCAAATCTGAGGTTAAGAAAATATACTCACATGTTGTCTTCTAAGAGTTTTATAGGTTTAGCTCTTTCTTTTGTCTTTGATCCATTGTGAACTCATTTTTGCATATTGTGTGAGGGAAAGTTACAAATTTGTTCTTCCCCTCTTTTTTATCCTCATCTGAGATGATTTTTCCATTTCATCTCTCTCTCTCTCTCTCTCTCTCTCTCTCTCTCTCTCTCTCTCTCTCTCTCTCCCCTTCAGAGAGAGGGCCACAAAGGGAGAGAGAGAATAAACATTGATATGAGAGAAAAACATTAACTAGTTGCCTCCCATATATGCTTGGACCAGGGGTCAAACACATAACTGCACTGACTGGGAACCAAACTACAACCTTTTAGTTATGGGACAATGCTCCAACCAGCTGGGCCACATCAGCCAGGGCAACTTCATTCTTTTCCATGTGGTTATTTTTTAAAGACTTATTTATTTATTTATAGACAGAGGGGAAGTGAGGGAGAGAAACATCAATGTGTGGTTGCCTTCTGCACACCCCCACTGGGGACCTTGCCTGCAACCCAGGCACTTGCCCTTCCTGGGAATCAAACCAGCGACCCTTTGGTTCACAGGCTGGAGCTCAATCCACTGAGTCACACCAGCCAAGGCCAGTTGTCTGATCATTTCTTGAAAAGACTAGTTTTCCTACATTGAATGGTCTTGACACCCTTGTCCAAAGTTAAACATAGACACATGAACTTATTTCTGGACTCAATTTTATCCTTTGATGTATGTATGTCTACCCTAATATCACTTTGCAGTAATTTTTGAAATTGGAAAGTGTGAGTCCTACTTGGTTCTTTTTTCAAGATAGTTTTGAATATTCAAGGTCCCTTGAAATTCCATGTGAATTTTAGAATAAGCTTGTCAGTTTCTACAAAGAAGTCAGCTGGATTCTGATAATGTTAATGATGAATCTATAGATTGGTGTGGGAAGTATTGCTATTTTAATACTATTAAATCTTCTAATTCATGACATAAATATTTTCCATTATTTAGATCTTTAGCCTTTTTCATGATGCTTTATAGTTTTCATAGGCTAAGTTGCCACTTTTGTTAAATTTATTTTTATTCTGGGAGAGAGAAGATGGCAGCCAAGTAGGTGGAATTTGAGTTCACTTGCTCTTGTCCACAAGACAAGATACTTGGCTAGATACTTGGCTGATCTTCTAAAAAATAAGCTGATAATTCAATAGAATCTTAACTGATATGAAGTTTGGAAGCCAAGGAGTATAGAAGATGCTTCATAATGGGCAGTAAGGATATTTTATAAATTGAAGGGGAAGTATCTTGGGCATGATGCCTGAAACCACAGAGAACCTAGTCAGAGACTACAGCTCTAAGGCTCCCTCCCCTCACAGGGCAGAACCCTCAGAACCAGGCTGGAAGTGACTAGAGTACACAAATTGGGGAGACCTAATCTACACACACACACAGTGAGTAGCACACCCAGAGCTGCAGCAGCAAAACCAACTGGTAGAGGGCAAGAGAGAGTGATTCCATTTATATCTGGGTCAGACAGAGACAGGCTGCAACCAGCCATGACTATGAAAGATGTGGCAGGGTCTCTGCCTGCAGAGCCCCATCCCTCCATCATGGATGAAAATAAAACTACCAAGACATGATCTGCTTGGGGAGGAGAGGAGGTCGATCTTTCAAAGGAGAAGGACCCAGAGCCCCTTCCTCAATGGGCTTTTATTGGGTTCAAATACAGAGGAATACAGGTATGTCAGGTGGCAAGGATCAAACAATAGATAACATTTCAAAGAAATCTGAGGGCTTAATCTGAGTCAGTGTCTGTCAGGAAAGGGGGTTGCAAAAACTTTGGGAGACATACTCATTTCCTCCTTGGACCCTTATCATTTAAATGAGAGCACTCTTAGCAAAGCAGGTTTCACAGGACTTTATGAATTCTTTCTTATGCCTGATCATCCAGAAGCCGCACTGGCAAGCACAGGGCTGCACTGCCCTCCATCATAGTTTCAGGCTTAAGCGGATTATAGCCAGGATGCAAGAGATCAGGAAGACATCTCCCAGATGGAAATGGGGACTCAGGCTATGTCAGAATAGCTGAGGGGGCAAGGGCCCATCACCCCCTCTTTGCTGCAGCCCCCCAAATCCTTTCACGAGGGCCTTCCAAGTGGTCGTGTCTGGCTTGGGTTGCCCCTCCCTTGAAGAGTCTTACCCGTCATTGACTAACTGACCAAGCATTGGGGCTAGAGATGGATGAAGCCGAAGCAATGCTCCTGCCAGGGAGATAAGCTTTGTCTCCTTAGTGGCTCAGGTCCTCTTGGCAGAACAGACCTGGATGAAGCAGGTCCCCTGGCCTCCCACTCAGCCCAGCCATGGGATGGGGGTTACAGCTCCTGAAACCAGGCAGAATAGTCTGCAACAGAAAGACTTTTGGATTTTTGGAAATGTGGTATGTTGTGGGGGAGCTTCATCCAGAAAAGCTCTCCCTGGCTGTGGATGAGAATAAGTCTACCAAGACATGATCTGCTTGGGGAGGAAAGGTGGTCAATCTCTCAGAGGAGAAGGGCCTTAAGCCTCTTTCTTAACAGGCTTTTATTAGGTTGAGATTGCACAGGAATACAGGGTATATACTCAAAGCTCATTGATCATTGTCAGGCAGTAATGATCAAGGAATACATAACATTCAAAGAACTATAAGGGCTTATTCTGAGTCAGGGTCAGATAGATAGAGTGATGTCAAAGGGCCATAAAACTTTGGGAAACAAACTCATTTTATGCTGGGACCCTTAACATTTAAACTGAAGGTATTTTTAGCAAAGCAGGTTTCACAGGATTTTATGCATTCTTTCTTAGGCCTGATTACACCCCCTCCACCCCCAGGAACTGCCCTTTCAGCACAGGGCTGCACCACCCTCTGGCATGTTTCAGGCCTGAATCAGGTGGGGGAGGCAGGCAGCCAAGAGATTAGGAAACCTTTTACAGATAGAATGAGGACTCAGGCTATGACAAAGCTAAGGGGTGAGGGTCCATCACCCCTTTTCTATAGTACCCTAGGTCCTTACCTGATGGTCCCTTCATGACTGTGCCTGTCTTAGGTTGTTCCTCCCTTGAGGAATATTATCCATCATTGATTATTCAGCCATCCTCCAGGGGCCAAGCAGGATAAAGTAAAGGGGACAGAGGCTGCACCCCTGCTGGGAGGATAAGTTTTGTCTCTTTAGTGGCATATGGTCCTAAGGTCTTTTTACTCAGCCCTAACCCTGGGGCATTATAGCTTCTGAAACTAGGCAGGAAGGTTCCCAACAGTGGGTGAGGAAAGCCACAGTGACTCAGTGTTTCAGTGGCAGTGCCTGGAGAAACTTTTTAAAATGTGAGGTGAGCTGGGCATGGACTACATGTGCCAGTCACCCTGCCAGCAAGGGGAAAGGATTGATGGCACAGTTTGCTCCCACTGAGTGTAGCTGGGAAGAGCAATCAGAAAGGTGCACAGTAAGGGGAATTCTCATCTCCAGCCCAGCACAGCTAGCAGGCCAGATGTTGCACAGAGTAGAGATTTTGGGATGGTGTCTGCTATGAGGGCAGTTGGCTGGGAACAGGAAAGGCAGGAGAAGAGCACCTAAGTTTATATATAGCCAGACAGAACTGCCTTCCTTGGGGGAGATCTAACATCCAGAAAGGGAAGAATGCACCCATCTCCCACCTCCTGCAGAATGCAAACAGGAGAGGCTCAAGAACCCCCTCCAGGATTCACATCCACAAGAGAAAGACAGAAAGAGAAACACCTAAAAGGCCCATTTTGAATTTCTCTGAGGAAGACAAAATACACTGGTTCTTAGGACCACATTTCACTGAGCCCAGCAAAGCAGGGATATCAGAAATTGGTGCAACAAGGGGGAATCAGGGCTCTGCCCAATCCCAGCTAGCACAGAGAGCTGCCCTCAGCACCAAGCAGGAAACAGCAGACCCTCTTACTCTGATAGGCCCCTTCCTTGAAACAGACAGCTAATTCAGCAGTAACTGTACATTTTTTGGTAATAAGCTGGGGTAGATGAAGATGGCTGGGGCAGATAAAGGCAGCTGGTGAAAAGGCAAGGGAACACACCTACAACTTTCCCAGAAGGGTGAACAGTGCCTCCAAGGGGGTAACTAGTGGCCCTACCCTCCCAATCACAATAGAAGTCCCCTCTTGAGACAAGTGAGGATAATACAGGCAGCGCTGCCAGAAGTTGAAGACTATCTCTGGGACCCTGAGCTGAAAAAAATCCAGAGGCAGATCCAGAAAGAGAAGGTAAAAGGCAAACACCAAACTATGCTGAGACAAATTCCATCTCATTCCTCTTTAGAATTTGTTCTTGTTTTTCTTTCACATAGCCTTTTAAGACTTCTTCTTTTGTGTCAGTTTTATTCCAACTAATTCACTATTCTTTGTCTTTTATTTCTTATTATTTTATTCAGATTCTTATGTTATCTTTTATTTTATTTTTATTTCAAATCTTACATTGTACCCTTCCCTTGACTTACTCCATTTGCCTTCTTCCTGCCCTGTCTTATTTCCATTGTAAATATCCCCCCTGTGTTGCCACCCTTCAAGGCCAGGCAGGTTTATGGTATTCGTGCAGATGGAAAAATATTCATGCAGCTATTGGGATGTCTGGCATGCCTTATTCATGGTTGGGTGAGCCACACACACTGCAAGCTGCTTGTCTGTCTGCATGTCTTATGTCATGGCCCTTTCTCCCCAGCATGGCACCCATCATGGCACCCATCCCCTTGCATATCTCTCATCATCATTGCTCCCAGCAGGGAGTTCCTACCTGTTTAAGTACTAGAGGGGAACAAAGCTGGAAAACTGCCAGAACATTATATAACATAACATAATTCTGTACATGCAAGCTCACTTCATGTTATGAGAACAGTTTATCAGACCCAGTCTGAAGGCTATGAGAATGCTAGTTATCAGGCTCCTCCAAGGGAACATTGCTTCCCTTAGCTACCCAGACACTTGGGTGAGAAAGCAAGACTGCCTCCACTTACCCTACACCCTCCATGCTACACCTTATTACTATTCCTTACTCTTAATATTTATCCTCCCTTTACCCTCTCAAAATCATTCTTTCTTCTTCTAGTCAGCTCTCATTCTTTTCCTTTTTTTACAATATTCATATTTTCTTTGCACCTTTATAAATTGTGGCTTGCTTGGTGTGGATATTATGGTCATTGCTGTTCTTCTTCAACTGTATTCCTATTTGTTTACTATATTTTTATTTCAGATCTCATAGGTTACTCTCTGCCCATCTGATTCCATTTTGCCTTCCTATTTCCCATGCTTATTTGAGTTTCAATTTTATTTTTTCCCTTTATTAGCCTGGATCTATTCCTTACTCTCATTACTTTTTCTTCTACTGTCCTTTCAAAATCATTTTTATTCACTGTAGACATCTCATATTCTCTGTTCTCTTTTGTGTAATATTGTTATTCTCTTTCCACACTTTTATTAATCCTTGCTCAGCTGTGGTTGTTATCGACACTGATGTGGTTTTTCTGCATTTTGTTCCCTTTGGTTCACTGCATTTCTAATTTAATTTCAAACCTCATATATACTCTTCCCTATTCTTATGCCATTTTGCCATCACCCTTCTGTTTTACTTATGATTTAAATTTTATTTTTCCCTTTCTTTGCCTTGTTTCTATTCCCTACTCTTATTATTCCTCCTCCTTCTTTCCACTCAAAATCATTTTTATCTCCATTAGTCATTACATATTCCCATTTACCTAGGTTATAATATCCTTAATTTCTGTCAAACTTTATTAATCTTTAGTCAAATGACATTGATATTGCTGATGTGGTAAGGGATATTTTTCCTGGTGGGAGTTTGGTTTTCTGGGTAGTATTGCTTTATTAACCACATCTGTACCATAGCATACAAGATGTGGCAGGGGTTGTGATACCCAGTGAGCCAGGCAGAGGGGAGAGCCACGCAATGAATAATCCATCATTAATCAAAGCCCATGTACAACAGGAGAGCATACATGATGTGAATAAAGGACAACCCTAGATCATCCAGATCAGGAGATCAAAGAGACTATGCCACTCAATCCCACAGAGCACCTACCACAGAAGTCCACCTATGAAGACAAGCAGGCAAAACAAAGCAATGTGAGATGCAGGAACAAAAACAACAACAACAACAAAACAGTCAGCTATAATGGGGAGATAGAGAAATGTAACCTGATCAAAAGGGAAAAAGAAATACCCAGAAAAAGAGCTAAATGAAATTGAAGTAAGCTATCTATCAAACTTAGAATTCAAAATAATGGTTATAGGGATGCTCAAGGAACTCAGTGAGAACTACAAGGAACTTTATGGAACCTACAAGGATCTTAGTGGAAGTTATAGCAGCATGAAAAGGGATATAGAAACTATGACTAAAAACCAGGAAGAAAAGAAGAATACAATATCTGAAGTGAAAACTATACTAGAAGGAAGTAAATGCAGGTTAGGTTAAGCAGAGGACCAAATCAGTGAGCTGAAAGACAGGGTAAAAAGAAATATCCAATGACAGCAACAAAATTAAAAAAAACTCAAAAAGAATGAGAGTAGTTTAAGGTAGTTTCAGGACAACATGAAACATAACAACATTCACATCATACAAATATTAGATGGAAAAGAAAAAGAGCAAGGGATAGAAAGCTGGCATGAAAAAATACTGGTAGAAAATTTCCGTAACCTGGGGTGGGAAAAATTCATGAATGTTCAGGAAGCACAGAAGACCCCAATCAAGATGAACCAAAAGAAAGAAACACTGAAGAAAGAAATTAAGGAAGATACAAATAAATGGAAGCATATACCATGTTCATGGAATGGAAGAAGTAACATCATTAAAATGTCCATACTACCCAAAGCAATCTATAGATCCAACACAATTCCTATTGAAATACCAATGTCATATTTCACAGAACTAGACCAAATATTTCCAAATTTATAAGGAACCAAGTATGACTCTGAATAGCCTCAGCAATCTTGAGGAAAAAATTACAAAGTAGGAGGGATCACAATACCCCATATCAAACTATACTTCAAGTCGCTATAATCAAAAGAGTCTGGTAGCAGCATAAGAACAGGCACATAGACCAATGGGACAGAATAGACAACCCAGAACAAAACTCATGTCTCTGTGGTCAATGGTATTTGACAAAGGGGGCATGAGCCTACAATGAAGTAAGATAGCCTCTTTATTTAGTGGTGTTGGGAAAACTGGACTGGTACGTGCAAAATAAAAAAAAAATGTAACTAGACTGCCAAATTACACCATACACCAGAATAAAATTAAAATGGATAAAAGACTTACATAAAAATTGTGATACCATGAATGTCCCAGAGGGAAACATAGGCAGGAAAATTTCAGATATCCCATGTAGCAATATTTTTGCCGATATATCTCCTAGGGCAAGAGAAAGAGATTTTTTCTTTTGCATTTTTTATTGTTGTTCAGTTACCATTGTCTTGATGTTGTTTCCATTTTCCCCTCACCACTCCACTGCCCCCACCCCACAACTTCCCAGTCTCCCACCCTTGATCCTACCCCACTTTGGCTTTGTCCATATGTCCTTTATACATGTTCCTTGATAACACTTTCCCCTCCCCCATCATTATTCCCCATCGCCCTCCCCATCCCCATACCCTCCGCTTCCTGTCAGTTTGTTCTTCATTTCAATGACTCTGGTTATAATTTGCTGTGCATATTTTTAGGCATTGAATATGTATGTATGTATATATATGTGTGTTCTTTTCTCTAATAATCAAAGAATATTTTCAATATATTACATTCATTTCACTTCCCTTTTTTGCATTTGTTTAAATTTGTAGTTCTTGAGTTAGGCTATGGTGGAAATCTTTTTGAATAGATTGGTTAGGAAAATATTTTGTACAATATATTGAAGATTTCTCAAAAATAAATATCAGATAGTAAAAGGTGCAAAAATTATTTTTATTCTTGTAGACACTATTGTAAGTGAAATTGTTTTCTTAATTTCATTTTTTGGTTGCTCATTGCAAGTATATAGAAATAGAGTTAATTTTTGTATATTGATCTTGCATTCTGCAACTTGAAATGCTGTATTAGCTCTAATAGGTGTTTTTGTTCTTGTTACCTACCCTTTTCTCTATATTTATGGACATTTTTATATATAAGATAAGTACATAACCAAAGCCTACCTGTGGGATGATGACACATATACAAATCCAATTCCATGACACTTTTCAGCTTAACTATCATGACAATTTACTTAAACTACCTAAACCTGGGGAAAACCCAACAAGATTAATTCATCTATGAATAGTAATTCTTTTACTTTTTTCTTTCCAATCTAGATATTATTTATTTCTTTTTCTTGTCTCATTGCTCTGGCTAGTATCTTCAGTAGAATATTGAGTAGAAGTGGTGAGAATAGGCATCCTTGTCTTGTTCCTCACCTCAGGCAACCAACATCCAGTCTTTCACCATTAACTGTGTAGTAACCTGTGGGGTTTTTTGGTAAATGCTCTTCATCATATTGAGAAAGTTCTCTTGTATTCCTGGTTTGCTATATATTTTCATCATGAAAAGGTGAAAATTTTTATCTAATTTATTTTTTTTGCATCTAGTGAGGTAGTCATGTGGTTTTTGTTTTTATTCTATTGATATGGTGTGTTAAAATAATTGATTCTGAAATGTTAAAGTAGCCTTGCTGAATATAGAATTCTTGGTTGACAGGTTTTTTTCCCAGCATTTCAAATAGGCCATCTCATTACCTTATAGACTCCATGGTTTCTGGTGGGAAATTGGATGTTAATTTCCTGCAAATACCTTGTCCATGACAAGTCACTTCTCTCTTGTTTTCAAGATTCTCCCTTTGATTATAATGAGTATCATTGTGAATCTCTGAATTTATTCTATTTGGAGTCTGATGAGATTCTTAGATGTTAAAGTTCATGTCTTTCATTGTATTTGGGAAGTTCCTGGCTTGTATTACTTCAAGTACTCTTTTGCCCCATCTCTGTTTTCCTTCTGGGATACCATAATGCATATGTTGATATACTTGACAATGTCCCACAGATCCCTTAAGCTCTGTTCATTTATCTTTATTTTTCTTTTGCTCCATGGACTGAATAATTTCAATTGCTCTGTTTTCATTCTTGATAATTCTTTCTTTGGCTTCTCAAATATGCTTTGAATCTATCTATAGTGAATTTTTATTTCTGATATTGTGCTTTTCAGCTCCAGAATTTTTATTTGCTTCCTTTTAAATTAATCTCAATCTCCTTTGACATTCTTTTTTTAATATACATTGTTCTATTGCTTTCCTTTTAGTTCTTTGTCCATAGTTTCATTTAGCACTTTGTGCATACTTAGGACAGTTGATTTAAAAATTTTTCTCCAGTAAGGCCAATGTCTAGATGTTCTCAGGGAGCTTTTCTCTCAACTTTTTTTCTTTCTTTTTTTTTTTTTTTGTCCTGTAAATGAGTCAAAATTTCCTGTTTCTTTGTATGCCTTATATATATTTTTGTGGTTGGAAATTGGACATATGAAATACTATAATGTAGTAGTTCTGAAAATCATATTCTCTCCCCTTTCAAGAGCTTAGTATCATTGATTACTCAGGAATACAACCATCCATTTCTTTAACAATTTTTTAAAATTTTATTTTAACTGCTGTTCTTGTACATTTTTCTGTCTTTTACTCCCATCCCAGCACACTGCCCCAGCCCTCCCCACTTCCTTCCCATTTCCACCTCTCCCAGTTTTTGTCCATGTGTTCTTCATACTTGTTCCTCTAAACCTTTCCCCTTTCCGCCTGAAATTCCCTCCCCTCCCCCCTCTGGTGACTGTCAGCCTGTTCTCAATTTCAGTGTCTTTGTTTATATTTTGTTTGTTTGATTGTTTGTTTGTTTTGTTGATTAGGTTCCTGTTAAAGGTGAGATCATATAATATTTATCTTTCACTGCCTGGCTTATTTCATGTAGCATAATGCTCTCTAGTTACCTCCATGCTGTTGCAAAGGGAGGAGCTCCTTTCTTTCTGCTGCAAAGAATTCCATTGTGTAAATGTACCATAGTTTTTTGATCCATTCATTTACTGATGGGCACCTAGGTTGCTTCCAACACTTGGCTATTGTAAATTGTGCTGCCATGAACATTGGGGTCCATAGGTTCTTTTGGATTGGTGTTTCAGGGTTTCTAGGATATAATCCTAGCAGTGGAATTGCTGGGTCAAAATGTATGTCCATTTTTAGTTTTCTTAGAAAATTCCATACTGCTTTCCATAGTGGTTGTACCAGTCTGCAGTCCTACCAACAGTGCACTAGGGTCCTCTTTTCTCCACAACCTCTCCAACACTTGTTGTTTGTTGCTTTGTTTATGATGGCCATTCTGACTGGTGTGAAGTGCTATCTCATTGTGGTTTCAATTTGCATCTCTCTGATAGCTAGCAATACTGAACATCTTTTCATGTGTCTCTGGATCCTCTGTATGTCCTCCTTGGAGAAGTGTCTGTTTAACTCCCTTGCCCATTTTTTAATTGGATTGCTTGTCTTCTTAGAGTGGAGTCATGTAAGTTCTTTATATATTTTAGAGATTAAACCCTTGTCTGAGGTATCATTGGCAAATATGTTTTCCCATATAGTTGGTTCTCTTTTTATTTTAATACTGTTTTCTTTAGCCATGCAGAAGCTTTTTATTTTGATGAGATCCCATTTGTTTATCTTTCCTTTTTGTCCCTTGCTTTAAGGGACATATCAGTAAAAATGTTGCTGCATGGAATATCTGAGATTTTCCTGCCTATGTTGTCTTCTAGGACTTTAATGGTGTCACAGCTTATATTTAAATCTTTTATCCACTTTGAATTTGTTTTTTGTGTGGCGTAAGTTTGTGTTTAAGTTTCATTTCTTTGCACATAGCAGTCCAGTTCTCCCAACATCACTTGTTGAAGAGGCTATTTGTACTCCATTTTATGTTGCTGCCCCCTTTGTCGAGTATTAATTGCCCATAAAGACTTGGGTTTATTTCTGGGCTCTCTGTTCTGTTCCACTGGTCCCTACGTCTCTTTCATACCAGTACCAGGCTCTTTTGATTACAGTGGCCTTGTAACACAGTTTGGTAACAGATATTGTGATCCCTCCTACTTTGCTCTTCTTTCTCAAAATTACAGCAGCTATTCAGGGTAATTTATGGTTCCATATAAATTTCTGAAGTGTTTGTTCTATATCTGTGATATATGTCATTGGAACTTTAATAGGTATTGCATTGAATCTGTAAATTGCTTTGGGTAGTATGGACATTTTGATAATGTTAATTATTCTGATCCATGAGCATGGTATATGTTTCCATTTGTTTGTGTCTTCCTTGATTTCTTTCTTCAGTGTTGTGTAGTTTTCTGCATACAGGTCTTTTACCTCTTTGGTTAGGTTTATTCCTAGGTATTTTATTTTTATTTTTGCTATATTGAATGGGATTTTTTTCTTGATTCCTGCTTCTGCTATTTCATTGTTGGTATACAAAAATGCCTTTGATTTCTGGACATTGACTTTGTATCTGGCTCTTTGGCCAAATTCATTTATTAGGTTGAGCAGCCTTTTTTGCTGAGTCTGTAGGATTTTCTATGTACACTATCATGTCATCTGAAAACAATGAAGTTTTGTTTCCTACTTTCCAATTTGGATGCCTTTTATTACCTTTTCTTGTCTGATTGCTGTGGTGAAGACTTCCCATACTATATTGAATAGAAGTGGTGAAAGTGGACAATCTTGTCTTGTTCCTGATCTTAGTGGAAAAGATTTTAGTTTTTGCTGGTTGAGTATAATGTTGGCCGTAGATCTCTCATATATGGCCTATATTATGTTGAGGAATGCTCCCCTCCCTCTATTCCCACTTTGCTGAGTGGTTTTATCATAAATAAGTGCTGTACCTTATCAAATGCTTTTTCTGCATCTATTGATATGATCATGTGATTTTTGTCTTTGCTTTTGTTTATGTGATGTATTACATTTACTGATTTATGAATATTGAACCATCCTTACATCCCATGGATGAATCCCACTTGCTCATGATGTATGATATTTTTAATGTATTGTTGGATGCAGTTTGCCAATATTTTGTGGAGGATGTTCATCAGCAATATTGGCTTGAATTTTTCTTTCTTTGTTGTGTCTTTATGTGGTTTTGGGATTAGGATGATGCTGGCTTCATAAAAAGAGTTTGGGTGTTTTCCATCATTTTGGATTATTTGGAATAGTCTGTGAAGGATAGGGGTTAGCTCTTCCTTAAATGTTTTATAGAATTCTCCTGTGAAACCATCTGGTCCTGGGCTTTTGTGTGTCGGGAGTTTTTTGATTACTGCTTCAATTTCATCTGCTGTTATTAGTGTGTTCAGACTTTCTGCTTCTTCTTCACTGAGTTTTGAATGATTATATTTTTCTAGAAACATGTCCATTTCACCTAGGTTTTCAAATTTCTTGGCATACAGTTCTTCATAGTAATTTCTTACAATCCTTTGTATTTCTGTGGTGTCAGTTGTAATCTCTCTTCTTTCATTTCTGATTGTGTTTATTTGGGTCTTCTCTCTTTTTTTTCTTGATGAGCCTTCTTAAAGGCATGTAAATTTTGTTTATCTTTTCAAAGAAGCAGCTCCTGGATTCATTGATCCTTAGAATTGTGCTTTTAGTCTCTACGTCATTTAATTCTGCTCTGATCTTGGTTATTTTCTTCCTTCTACTTGCTCTGGGCTGTCTTTGTTGTTGTCCCTCAAGTTCTTGTAGGCTTAGGGTTAGGTTGTTTGTTTGAAATGTTTCTATCTTTTTTAGGTAGGCCTGTATCACTATGAACTTCCTTCTTGGTACTGCCTTTGCTGTGTCCCATAAGTTTTGGGTTGTTGTGAGTTCATTTTCATTTGTTTCCAGAAACTTTTTGATTTCTTCTCTAATTTCATTCTTGACCCATTCATTGTTTAATAGCATGCTATTCAATCTCCATGATTTTGAGTGTTTTGGGTTTTTCCCCTTGGGGTTGGTTTCTAGTTTCAGGACCTTGTGGTAGGAGAAAATGCTTGGTATGATTTCAATTTTTCTGAATTTGTTGAGGCTTGTTTTGTGTCCTATCATGTAGTCTATCTTTGAAAATGTTCCATGTGCTTTGAAAAGAATGTGGATTTAGTTTCTTTGGGTGAAGGGCTCTATATCTATTAGTTAAGTTCATTTCATCTGGAGTATTGTTCAATGCCACAATATCTTTGTTGATATTTTGTTTGGAAGATCTGTGCATTTTTGACAGTGGGGTGTTAAAATCCCCTACTATAATTGTGTTGCTATCAATATCTTTCTTGAAGTCGTCTAAGATTTTCTTTATGTATTTGGGTGCTCCTATGTTGGGTGCATATATATTTACAATGTTTATGTCTTCTTGGTGGACTCTTCCTTTGAGTAACATGAAGTGACTTTCTGGGTCTCTCCTTATGGCCCTTCTTTTGAAGTCCATTTTTCTTATATGAGTATTGCTACCCCAGCTTTTTTCCCTGTCTGTTTCCTTGGAAAATTTGTTTCCAGTCCTTCACTTTGAGCCTGTGTAGGTCTTTTGTCCTGAGGTGGGTCTTTTGTAGGCAGCATATGTGTGAGTTATGATTTCTTATCCATTCAGGTATTCTATGTCTTTTCATTGGAGCATTTAATCCATTTACATTTAAGGTTATTATTCATTGCCATTTTCATACTTGTGTTTCTCTCTCTGTCTTTTCCTTCCTTTCCTTAAAGCAGTTTCTTTAGCATCTCTTGCAGAACTGGTTTGGTGGACGTGTATTCTTTTAGACTTTTTTTGTCTGGGAAGCTCCTTATTTGGCCTTCTATCTTGATTGAAAGCCTTGCTGCATAAAGTAGTCTTGGTTGCAGGCCTTTGGTTCTCATTACTTGGAATATTTCTTGCCATTCTCTTCTGGCTTGGAGCATTTCTATTGAGAAGTCAGTTGCTAACCTCATCTGGGCTCCCTTGTGTGTTACTTCCTGTTTCTCCCTTGCTGCCTTTCAGATTCTCTCTTTGTCTTGGAATTTTGCCATTTTAATTATGTTGTGTCTTGAAGTGGGCCTCTTTGGGTTCCTCTTGATTTTGACTCTCTGTGTTTCCTGGATTTGTGTGACTTTTTCTCTCATCAAATTAAGGAAGTTTTCCACCATTACTTTTGAAACAGGTTTTCTATCTTTTGGTCTTCTTCTCCTTCTGGTATCCCTATTATATGGATATTATTATGTTTCATGTTGTTCTGCATTTCGTTTAGTCACTCTTCATTCTTTCTGAGCCTCTTTTCCTTTTCTTGCTCTTTCTGGATGTTTGTCTTCTATCTTGTCCTCCTCCTCACTGATGTGATTTTCTGCTTCATTGAGCCTGCTTTTGATTCTTTCTACCATGTTCTTTAGTTCAGAAATTGTATTCTTCATTTTGTCTTGGTTCTTGTTCATCGTTTCTGTTTCCTTTTTCATGTTGATAGAGTTTGCAGTGTGTTCGTTGTAGTTTCCCTGTAGTTTCTGGTAGCTCATTGTGAGTTCATTGAGCTTCCTGATAATCATTGCTTTGAGCTCAATATCTGATAGTTGAGTTGCCTCTTTTTCATTTAGCATTCTTTCTGAGGCTTCCTCTGTTGCTTTCATTTGGGGATTGTTTCTTTGTCTTCCCATTGTCTGTGCGACTCTTCTTTTTTTAAATTATATTTTATTGATTATGCTATTACAGTTGTCCCATTTCCCCCTTCATTCCCCTCCACCCTGCATACCCCCTCCCACCCACATTCCCCCTTTAGTTCATGCCCATATATCATCAGTTCTTTAGCTTGTACTTTTCCCACACTATTCTTGCCCTCCCCCTGTCTATTTTCTACCCACCATCTGTGCTACTTGTCCTATGTACCTTGACCCCCTCTGTCCTCCTCCCACTGCCCTATTGCTAACCCTTCATGTGATCTCCATTTCTGTGTTTCTGCTCCTGTTGTTGTGGTTTGCTTAGTTGGCTTTTGTTTTAGGTGTGGTTGTTAATACCTGTGAGTTTGCTGTCTTTTTACTGTTCATCTTTTTATCTTCTTTTTCATAGATAAGTCCCTTTAACATTTCATATAATAAGGGCTTGGTGATGATGAACTCCTTTAACTTGACCTTATCTGAGAAGCACTTTCTCTTCCCTTCCATTCTAAATGACAGCTTTTCTGGATAGAGCAATCTTGGATGTAGGTCTTTGATTTTCATGACTTGGAATACCTCTTTCCAGC
This sequence comes from Anoura caudifer, assembly GCA_004027475.1. Classification (NCBI taxonomy): domain Eukaryota; kingdom Metazoa; phylum Chordata; class Mammalia; order Chiroptera; family Phyllostomidae; genus Anoura; species Anoura caudifer. Next base: position 27,493 of record PVKU01007347.1, read on the forward strand.
CCCTTCTTGCCTGGAAGGTCTCTTTTGAGAAGTCAGCTGACAGTCTGATTGGAACTCCTTTGTAGGTGACTGTCCCCTTATCTCTAGCTGCTTCTAGAATTCTCTCCTTCATTTTAATCTTGGCTATTGTAATTATAATGTGCCTTGCTGTGTTCCTCCTCGGGCACAACCTCTTTGGGACTCTCTGAGCTTCCTGGACTTCCTGGAAGACTATTTCTTTTGCCAGATTGGGGAAGTTCTCCTTTATTGTTTGTCAAATAAGTTTTCAACTTGTTGCTCTTCCTCTTCCTTTTCTGGTACGCCTATAATTTGGATGTTGGGACAGTTAAAGGTGTACTGGAGGTTCCTAAGCCTCTCCTCATTTTTTTGAATTCTTGTTTCTTCCTTGTCTTTTGTTTGGTTGTTTCTTTCTTCCTTCTGGTCCTCTCAATTGATTTGAGTCCCAGTTTTCCTCTCATTTCTGTTGGTTCCCCATGCATTTTTCTTCATTTCACTTATTGTAGCCTTC